>NAPT01000020.1:0-96936 GCA_002927785.1 Cladonia uncialis | reverse complement strand
GGCGTGGAGGGTGGTGTGGATGACATTCTTGGTTATGTGGGTTTGGTAGAAGTTGTACGTTTGGGTGTGTATTATCGTGTGTCTGAGGACCCTTGCGCTGGTGCGCACGTCAGGGATTCCAGCGGGTAATCGGCCGCGGGACCTTAGCTTGGACTGGGCGAGCCCCTGCCAAGTACATATCTAGTTCTAGCTGGATCTCCAGGGGTGCGACAGGGAGGTTAACAACAGCTCTTCATCAAAAACGCTTACAACAACAAGGCTACAAAAAACCCTCCGAATCCACCAGCATCATTCATTCCACCATTGCCAGACTATCCCCATCTGCAACACCTACCTACAATTCTCAGCCCCCAATCAATCATGATGATGACGCACCGGCCTAGCCAAAAAGGCACGGTTGAAAAAGAACACCTGGCCTGCCCGATTCGGGCATATCGCAATTCGGAGAGCCGACGGTGCGTAACCGCCTTTCAAAAAGCAAAGACGGTAAAAGAGAGGGTTTTTGATTGAATTGGTTGCATCTTAGTAAGCCGCAGCATCCCGTTCAAACCTGCGACCTGCGTTAAAGTAAGGCCCCCAATGTGAATGAAGTGGAGTAAGGGAGTGTTACGTATGTATTGTGTGCCCCTGCGCCACGGCGCAGATGTTGCATTGCCCTCCATGTTGTGCGGCCCGCATCGGGGACCTTTGAAATCCTGGCTTTTATTTAAGAATCTTCATACTTTCCTTTTTTTCTTGTCGCTCGTCTCTTTCTAGAGAAAAGGGGGGGTTTTTTTTTTCATTTGTTGTGATTGCGATGACCACCAACGACTCGCGACGATTCTTGCTAGAGGAAGCCCTGCATAAGGCCAATGATGCTGTCTTCTTCGATCACCACCAGCATTACGAGGATGCGATCATAAAGTATGGCGATTCGTGCGCTCTGCTGGGACAGGTGATGAGGACGCATTTGGAGGAGGATGATAAGCGGAAAATTGAAGCTGTTGTGAGTAGTCTCAGTCTGGACCGATACCATTCTTGGGGCCATTGATTGACTCGTAGCAGCGAACTACCTACGTGCGGCGGATCTACGAGCTGCAGGACTATGTCACGCCGAATATGCATAAGCTTTGAGGGTGTGGGCCAATTGAACCGTACCTCTTCAGGGTTCATTCTCATGATATGCGGGAAATAGGGGCTCGGGGTAGTCTGGTGGGATTGGATCAATAGGTGTTGCGGACTTGAAGGATGACTAGATTAAAACCACTTCTCTAGAGGCTACGTGGTTGGGTTTGGGGCAATAGTGCTTTAAAGATGTACACTCAGTCTTGGCACTTTCATACTTCGTGCTTTGGATTGTATGATGAGAGGCTGTGGAACCATTATCACTGCAACAAGATTGTATCGGACACTGCCTGTATTTACTTTATGTTTTACGATGTTTATGCTTTGCATGGTGTTGAAGTTGCATTCTACCGACGCCAGTATCTGCTCTTATGCCATTGAGCTTCCGTTACTGTCATCCTACGCACCAAAAGAACCATGAAGTGCTATTGTATCTAAATCGCTATCTCTATGCTTTGCTTTTTGTCATACTAGCGTTAAGTGACGAAATCGAATGTGTATTATCCTTCTGATTGCCTTGGGTGAATAACAGATATTCATCTGGCTCTCAGCTTCATGATTTTGACGATGACCCCAAGTCTTTTCATCAAAGTGTGAATGGGGCGTACCTCATGCATCGAAGGCTGCTACGTGCTGCTTCATAGCCATTCAGGGAATACCACTCCTAGGTTTGACATCCTATGATCAGGAGATTTAGTGCATCAAGAATTTTCAAACGAACCATTCAGCTTTCAGGGCACGATTTGGATATGAACCAAAGCCTGGGCTGCTACCAGAAGTATCTTTTGAACAAGTGGCAAATTGAATAACTGCCAGCAGTGTCAAGAGACTGGAAACATAGGCTGCTTAAATCATCATTTCCATTCTTTTGAATCAATTAAGAATAATATCCCTGAAGAGTGCGTCCAAGGGTCTGATAGACGTCTTAGGTACCATTATGCATTTTTTTCCAGTCACTTAAAGCGACCTTTTCATCCGGCAGTGGGAGCTATCGCCACTAGCACGGTAAACAAACACATTCATCCGGAACAAAGTCGCACCTTCTGTTCTCAACTAACCTCTCACCCTTTCAATTTAAGCATCTCGTTACCGATGGGCTCAGTGCCATCATCAACAGATCCAGCGGCGTCCGACGACGCAGGACCTCCGTTGGCATGTATTCTTCATCCGACACGGCATGTCGGAGCGGATTCTACAACCCAGCTAAGCTTCAAAGCTCGCGCTCGCAACCAAATTCTGAGACTGCACCGTGAACTCATAGACGAGCGTAAGAGGCACGAACGAGTGGTCAAAGAATTGCGTGAGCAGAACAAGGAGGATGTTGTGAGTCTAAGTTCCAGAGTCGAATATTTCGAGGCTCAATGGTCACGGCTACAGCGACGAATGAGTGAGCTATGGTTGGAAGTCGAAGGATTGAAACTGCCAAGGCATACCCATACCCCCAAATCAGATGCTGCGGCGCAAACACTGGATTGTTCCAATGCAAATTCTTCAACACAGACGCGTGAGACTTCTTCATCGAACGCTGCAACACAAACGCGTGCAACACAAACGCGTGAAAACGCGCATTCCAATCTTGGAGCTAAGGATGAACATGAGCTGAAGCGATGGCGAAGGGCTTTCAGTCACCAGTCCGGAACACCTGAGCATATAGCCTTGGGTAGCAGACTCACCGACAAAGAGCTTAGTGATTGGCGGACCGCTTTTGAACCTATCCCAGGCACACTTGTACAGAAAGCAGCGAGCAGCAAAGAAGCCATCGATGAGGTGAGGAAGTGGCGTACATGCTTCAACCATGTTTCGGGCACGCCGGAGCAGAGGGCAGAGGCCAGTAAGAGCTTTTTACGCAAGTTTACACTGGAGCAGTGCAAGAATTCCAAACTTCTGCAGAGCGAGAACGCACTTCGAGAACAGAACCAGACTCTGACCAGAGAAGTCAAAGACTCTCAACACCATAAGGCTCTGCAGGAGTCTGAGATCCGCCTACTTCAAGAGCGTAACCTCAATCTCTCTACCGAAATAGACAGAGAGAGGTCCAAGCGCGAGAAGTTGCTGAGAGCCGTTGAGGAGTACCAGGGAACGTCAAACCCTCAAAATGAGACTAAGAGACTGACCAGCACGACGGGCCCAAGTCCGTCACGGCGTGGTTCTACCATTAATAACCACCCAGCATCACCAACGTCTGTACAAGTACCGAAAAGGAAGCGAGATGTATCAGAGCTAGACCGCCAGCAAGACGAGCCGCTACCGGCTCCTCAAAGACGACGAATAGGATACAGCGATCCGAGATGGAGCCCAGGTGAAAGACAAGGGACGATCATGGCTCCATGGACTGCACCACAGAATCGATTCGGATATCCGGGATTCCCGGTGTCATCTACCATGTGGTCGATGCCTCCCACAGGAGCGCCCATGGGCTTTGCATGGAGAACGAGCTCCGATATACCCACAGCCGCGTACCCCATATCAGGACCATACCCTGCAAGTTATCCAATGGGACCCAGTGGGGTAGGAGAGGGTCCTTGGAGGAACAGTGGGTACGCCGAGACGTTGCCTGCGCGTAGCCCTTCCACAGCTTCCACAACCGATAGCGGTTGCACAAACGAGAGCATGCCAAAAAAAGCCTTGCCGGCCGAGAAGAAGTGGAAACATTCCATGCTCAAGAAAGCGAATTAGGATTGTACATGGTGAATGTAGTGAGTGCTTGAGGTAGATGATTTGTGTGATAGTTGCTTGATCACATGTACCTGCGCGGACATGCCAACGTATTACTAGCGCTCTTCGTATGTGGAATGAGATCAATGTATGATAGCGAGTTTGCATAGACGGCCTGGTTGTTGTCATGCTCTCCCCCAACTTCATAGAAATGGAAGAAACTCCAAAAGTTACATGGTGCCCATTGATCAATTGGCCCTAGTTTTCTCTATTTTCACTGTACACACTCCGAAGCTTCGAGATATCCGTCTGAGTAGCGGGGTAACATTGAGATATAGCTCTGGCGTAAGTAAAACGAGTTTTAGAACTCTCGTGCGAGAGAGTGAACACACAAGCCAAATATCGTCACGACAAGATATTACATTATTCTCAGCGCGACTGGAGGATGAGTTTGGCTCATACCATCAGCCGTGTCTGAACAAAAGGACCACACCTAAGCTTACGCTCCCGCAGTAAAACCCTGCCGGATAGCAACTTTGCCAGACACCAGTAATGGGCTGGTCAAACAACCACAAAGGATTTGATGACAGCGTGGAGCACTATGTTGCTAATATGCAGTTTTCCATTCGATAGTACAACCCGTGCTCAAAGAGAGGCATGTGCATTAGGCCCATGGATTCGCACAGCCTTGCATGTGTTTACTGCAAGAAGCCGTTGTTTGGTATAGATCCTTTGTTCCATCCAAATTTTCAATCGTTTTGCGCGGATGAGGTCCTCTTTCTTCAGTCTTGCAATTTATTTGGAAGGGATGATGTCTTCATTTCAGACTTGTTCATAAATATGTCCATATCTCCCGATGTAACATCGCATCTTCAGAAGATATTGCCACATCGCTATGGCGCAAGCAACAATGACACCAGAGGAAGAATGGCAGAAAGACCTGCGCTACCATGACGGGTTCTTCCCCACTGAGGATACTAATCCTGCAGGTACAGCTAGCCGTGTGCACCGTGAAGAGATCAAAACGACACCATTTTTCTCAGCTGAGGTGCTAGCTAAGGTGCTGGAGACGAGTAGGGAGCCTGGTGCACAGACTGAGAATCTTCTTACACAGTATGGGCTGTTGGCAAAGGTTCTGCATACTTTCAACAGTAAAGAGGACGAGGATACGGAGGAAGCGGAAGTCCAGGGTCAAGCAAGCTATGAAGAGGCTCTGGATCCCGCTCCGGATGGACGTGGATCGATCCCCGAGCCGGAGGACAAGCGCTTATTCGTCAACATGAATGCGCCCTGGTCTGCCTTCATTTGCGGGTCTCAGGGCAGCGGGAAGAGTCATACACTTTCCTGTATGCTGGAAGCTGCCTTGCGGCAACCTGATCTAGGAAAACTCCCAAATCCTCTTTCGGCAATAGTCTTCCATTATGACAAGTTCAATAGCTGCTCGAGTTCCCAGATTTGCGAAGCAGCATACCTCAGTTCATCTGGAATCCCAGTGAAGGTTCTAGTCTCGCCAAGCAACTATAAGACCATGAAGAAAGCATATGAGAATATGCCAGGATTCCCTGAAGACGCGAAAAAGCCTGTCGTTGCACCGCTGGTGCTTTTTGAAGAGCAACTGAACCTGGAGCGTATGATGACGTTAATGGCAGCCGAAGAGAAGGATGGCAAGATGCCACTGTATATGGAGGTAAGCTTCGCGCTCTTCCCTTTCCTAGAAATCCTAGCTGTATCCGTCCAGCCTCAGACAGAACCTATCAAAAGGGCTTTATGATTGAAGCTAACTTATAAGCAGTCGGTTCGCAGTACCCTCCGGGCTATGGCCATGACCATGGACAACGAGGATGCCCATGGAATCAACTTCGCCGACTTCGAAAAGCGGATCGAAGCCGTAACTCCCAATGAGAACCAACGAACTATGCTTGACTCTCGAATTAAACTCCTTAGGGGCTTTTTCCTGAAACCAACAACAGGCAAGCCTCAGAATGGAAAGAAGAAGGAGCCAGACAACCAGCAGCAGAAAGATCAAGCTACCGTCGATGCATATCTAGCCAGGTATGCCGACAAAACGATCTGGGATTTCAAGGCCGGGGAGTTAACGATCGTTGACCTAAGCTGCCCATTCGTCGAAGAGGGTGCGGCGTGCGCCTTATTCAATATCTGCCTACAATTGTTCCTGGAAGGCAGACAAGATATCGGACGACTCGTAGCCCTGGATGAGGCACATAAGGTAAGCTGACAGCCAACTCCGCAGCTCACCCAGGGCACGATTGCATGACCTGACGCTTGCTAGTACATGACCGCGACATCCTCAAGCTCGCACTTCACAGAGAGCCTCCTATCCGTCGTCCGCCAACAGCGTCATCTTGCTACGCGTGTCATCATAGCCACCCAGGAGCCCACAATATCCCCAGCGCTTTTAGACCTCAGCTCCATGACCATAGTGCATAGATTCACCTCCCCGAGCTGGTTGACGGTCCTCAAATCTCATTTAGCGGGATTGTCCATCGAAGGAGAGACATCCAAGAGGGATATTGCCGATGTCTTCAAGCAGATTGTCAAACTCGAAGCTGGGCAGGCTTTGCTATTTTCGCCTTCAGGCATGACGGGTGTAGATCCCAAGTCTGAGCCTAACAGATTGAAGATGCAGAAATTGGGCGTGGGGTATCTCAAGATTGGGGTTCGAGCAAGGCTCACGAAGGATGGTGGTCGAAGTATTTTGGCTACTAGCTTGCAATCTTAGAATGGAGATCGACGGGGAGTGGCAGGCGGTGCGAGTACTACTGGGCTGGGGGGCCATGCCCGGGTATTTAGGGTGCAGTAGAGCCGCGGCGGTTAAAATGCACCGGTAGATGGCCGCCGGGCAGGCTTGCGAGGTCACATCATCGTGCTGAATTTCTTGTTAATGAACCAATTTGGTCATAATTTCACGTCTTTTACAACTTCAAAATTCAAAGACTACATGTCGGTTCATTGTTGTTCGAATATAATTGAAAGAAGCTTGACGTTATCCCTGAACCAGACTTGCAGTACCTGGTGGTGTTTTTTTGAGATACCAAGAATAAATTTTTAACGCAACTGCGTCTTTTAAGGATTTCTGTTTATTGATTGAATATGGCTCCTCTCAACGTTCTTATGGTACGGCAATCTTTCAGAAAAAAAACTACTGTCTATAGCTAAGGCAATAGCCAGGTTGGTACGGGGGAGTACACCACCGGTTTCGTTGGCGGTGGCATGTCAGGCTCGGACAAGAAGATCGGCGTGGTTGCCCTCACCCTCTTTGACCTCAGAAGAAGAGGAAAAGTTGGGAATCTTAGTATGGTAGGAACATCAGGAACCAAGTTTCCGGCAATACGTATGTAGCGAAATAATTCCATGACCATTTATTGCTGCCCCAGCAGGCTCATCCCTTCCTTCTTCAGGTGAGCATCTCCAAAAGAACATCTCCGCCGTTTACAATAACCTCGACGTGTCCTTTGCCTCCTTCCCTTCAGACACCACCACCCGCGACCCAGAGTCATACAAAGCGGCCATCGACGCCCTGTCTCCAGGGGATGCCATCACCATCTTCACCCCCGACACAACACACTACCCGGTGGCACTTTACGCCATCCAACATGGCATCCACGTCCTCATCACCAAGCCTGCCGTAAGACACCTTGCCGAGCACCAAGAGTTGCTCCGTGAGGCACGTAAGAACAAGGTTTTCGTTTTCATTGAGCATCACAAGCGTTTTGACCCTGCATACGCAGACGCAAGAGCCCGGGCGAAGACATTGGGTGAGTTCAATTACTTCTATAGCTATATGAGCCAGCCAAAGTCGCAGTTGGAGACATTTAAAGCGTGGGCGGGTAAGGATAGCGATATTTCGTATTATCTGAATTCACATCATGTTGATATTTGTGAGTCAATGGTCCCGGAGTATAAACCTGTGAAGGTTACGGCGAGTGGCTCGAGAGGTACTGCTGAGGATCTGGGATGCGTGCCTGGGACCGAGGATACAATTTCGCTGCTTGTCGAATGGGAAAAACGCGGGGAATCCAGGAGAAGGGCAACGGCGGTGTACACAGCTAGTTGGACGGCACCTCAACGCGCTGGTGTGCATTCGAACCAGTATTTTCACTGTGAGAGGAAATGATCAGAACCCTGTTGCTTTTCCAGGTCTTGCTGACGACTCGCCTATAGATATGGCATCCAACGGTGAAATTCGTATTGATCAAGCTAAACGTGGTTACGATGTCGCTGAGGACTCGCAAGGCCAACTAATGTGGTATAATCCCTTCTACATGAAGTACGCCCCTGATGAAGAGGGTAATTTCAACGGTCAGACTGGATATGGCTATATCAGTTTTGAGAAATTTGTTGATGCTGTGACGGTTTTCAAAGAGGGCAAAGCCACGCTTGATGAGCTAGATAGGCGAGGTCTGCCGACGTTGAAGAATACCATAGCTACAACAGCCATTCTAGAAGCAGGGAGGAAAAGCCTGGATGAGCGAAGAAGCGTAGAGATTATGCAGGAGGACGAAGGTTGGAGTTTGCGGTAGAGCTCGCAATGAGAAGCTGCTCGAGTTGTCACTCTTTGCACGCTTTCGCCAATTTCCAAGCAGCTCTGTTAATTGTGACGTGTGCCAGCATGTAAGGAAATGCTGTATGATTAGTATTCAGCCTTTCAATTTTGATGAGGGCCTTCTTCTGCGATTGCTCCGTCTAACGGCTAGTTGGCCGGGCGACCCCACCCCAATGCCCAACAAGAATGAAAGCCGCATCGATGCTCCTGCATACACAAAAGCGATATTTCCCCAGTCAATAGCATTCCATCCGAATACGTTCCAGTAAATCTGCCATCCTACAGCCTTGACACTGTAAAGGTGTCCAATATCTGCCATTAGTAGACACACAAGTAGAGCGCGCCAGACCTTTAAATCTGTCGTGGACCGCAAAACGAAAGCCTCGTTAATTGCAAAGAAGAAATACAGATTAGACAGCTGGGCAAGCACAATGTGAGTAGAGGTCGGTATGCCTGACTTGGGACTGGAGACGGCATGGGTGAGATCAAGGTATGTCTGCTGCTGGTTGTAGGAATAGTAAGCACCAATGAGGGCAGATATCGGCTCAATGAAAAGGAAAAACAACTTGTAGACAGTCGCTACTTGGGCTTCATGGAGCTGTGGCATATCTCCGGCCAATTGAGTTGAGCCTCAAAAGTGCTGAAGAGGGCAAAGATGATCGTGGGATGTTGTGCATGAGGTTCGTCCAGATGGAGAGTGACGCCATTTCGGAGCGAGCCGTCGGAAATTTGGAATCCACTTCGCATGCAGGGCGAGGCGTCGGCTCTCACACAAGGAATTCAGTCTCATCTTTCTCTGTAATTTGCGTCGTCGTGTCACTCTCAATTCATTGTATATATTGCTGTGTTTGAGCATCGCGATCCTTGTAGATCTTGCATTTGCCGCTGAGCCTTGTTTCCACCGCTACGAGCCCTAGGCCCCAAAAGTCAGACCGATCCACGTTTCTGCTGATTTCATTTTGCACGCTTATATAGACCGAAGTCTACGCCGAACGACACTCCTTAACAGGCCTTCACTCACGCCAAGACCTCTTGAGACCATCTGCGACCTCTACGATATATCGCGCTCACTGAAATATGATAATGTCGCGGTAAACAAAGGATTTTGTGGCTCCATAATGCAGACCTCACGCTTCAAGGGTGTGTTCTCTAGAAGAAGGCGACACTCGACGATTGGGGAGAGCGAGCGCTTGGATCAGAATAATATACCGGGATTCCATGAGTTATTTGTGGAAATTGAAACACTGGAAGAGCCTTCCACGTCCCTCCAACGCGTCGCACCTCAACAAGTCTCGGGACCTCGCAAAGATTCGGTCGACGAATGTCCAGAGGTCAGCTGGACTCCATCAACGAGGACACACTCAAAGCCCCACAAAAGCTTCTCGGGTCTCAGCGATGCGATCGAGGAATTCCGCTCCCGCCCAACAAGAGTTCTGTCGCGGCGGAAAAGGAGCTTTTTCTCAAATAAGCATACCCATTCGGAGTCTTGCCCAGCAGACGCTGTTCCTAGTGCTTCACCTCTTTCAGCGCCATGGTATTGCTACAATGACGAAGATTACACGGCCCTTCCTGTCTTTCCTGGCTCTGAAACGGCACCTCCTGGATCCATTGGTTCCCCCAGAGCTTCTGAGCCTCCTGAGAAGTTCGCTAGTGGTGCGGCGGCGCGAGCAGCTGTGGCTGCGCAAAACGAGATACTCGACGCTTTGAAACATATTCGACTCGCGGAGCCAAAGGTGACAAGAGACTCTGAAAGCGGTGTGGGTATAGAGGTACGAAGTCATGGGGATTTGACGGTTGACATTGGTATACCAGTCGTGCGGAAAGGTGAGAACTGTCCAGTCGTATCTTTGCATACCCCTAACAACCCACAGACCCCCTAGCCGCACTCCCTCAAGAACTCGTAGGGCATGTACTTTCCTATCTTGATTCGGCTTCTTTGATAAGTGCAGGACTGGTGTCGCGTGCCTGGTATGGCTCAGCGAACTCCCGTCTTGTTTGGAGAGACGTCTTTCGTAAGGAATTCCGGGAGGTATATGGTGCTGCTGGTGTCTCGGCTGCCGGTTGTGTAGGCCTCGGAAAAGCACAAGGTCGACAAGATTGGAAGAACATGTGGCGAGCTCGAAGTGCATTAGAGCAACGCTGGAAAGACGGCTATGCTGCTGCAATCTACCTCGAAGGCCATTCTGATAGTGTCTACTGTGTTCAGTTCGACGAGGACAAGATCCTTACCGGCTCTAGAGATAGGACTGTGAGGATATGGGACGCTCGTTCCTACGAATGCGTCAAGGTCGTAGGGTTACCGATTAGGAACGCTAGTGCTGCTGCACACCCACTCCAGTTGGAGACGGTAGACGAAGGTCACAGGCCGTTCACTACGGTCTTCTCTCCAGAGACCAACGTCGAACATACTGCTGTGTTGCCCTACCTCTATCATACAGGATCTATTCTATGTCTACAATACGATGACGACCTGATGGTAACCGGATCTTCGGACTTCACGTTAATCATGTGGGATGTCAAAGCCGACTATAAGCCTATCCGGCGGCTCAGAGCTCACACTGCAGGTGTTTTGGATGTCTGCTTTGATGAACAATACATTGTCTCTTGCTCGAAGGATGCTACGGTCTGCCTATGGGACCGGCGATCTGGCGAGTTCGTCAGGAGACTGAGCGGGCATCGTGGACCTGTTAACGCCGTTCAATTGAGAGGTAATCTTGTGGTCTCTGCAAGTGGGGATGGCATAGCAAAGCTCTGGAATCTGACCTCCGGCCTCTGTATCAAAGAGTTTCTGAGCAAAGACCGGGGAATGGCGTGCGTGGAGTTTAGCCCGGATTCCAGGACTATCCTCGCCGGTGGTAACGATCAAGTCATCTACCAATTTGATACAAATACTGGCGAGCTGGTCCGGGAAATGAAGGGCCACGAGGGTCTCGTTCGATCATTACACCTCGACAGCGCCAGCGGTAGGCTTGTCAGCGGTAGCTATGACACGAGCGTCAAGGCATACGATTTGCGAAGTGGAGATAATGTTGTCAATTTCACGAAGTGGACCTCAAGTTGGATATTGAGCGCGAAAGCAGACTACAGGCGAATTATTGCTACGAGCCAAGACAGTCGAGCAGTAATCATGGATTTCGGCTACCAGCTTCCTGGTATTGAGTTATTGGCAGCTTGATGTCTCGGTCGAGCCTCGATCAAGCTTAATAGGCCGGCCGAATATTCTCATGGGAAGGCACGGGTACGAGTCTCTAGTTGATACGAGGGATGATTTATTGGGAGGACTTCATCTATAGCGGTGGTATCGTGAACCTCCAGCGCAATGGGTGGCGTTGCTTACAGCATTTAGAGCATCTGGTTGGCGATTTTGAATAACAGTGGCACTGGGAAGAGGCATTCTCTTAGCATTCTCTTCTCAAGTATATAATGTAATGTATTAGATTATTATGAATTAATTGGTCCTCACCGGATACGACTTTCTGATTGGGCTGACGCGAGCACGCTAAAATTGACGCGCTGATTGGTAGCCTCCTAGCTTTGTGACGATAATACCCACGTAATAAACAATTGTCCAAACCTGACCATAGATGAGCAAACCTTTTCTTTTCTGCATCCCCCCAGGTCCTCTGGTTCACCTCCTCTCTGAGAATCAGTTTACTGTTTGAACTCTGACAGCCGTTGTCCTACATACGGCACACCACCTACCATGGGTGAATCCAGGCACGTTCGTCTCTCATATATCACCTTAGTCGCTAATGGAGCCCAACCTTCAGACAGGAGCTTCTCGCCTGGCTCAACAACCTCCTGCAGCTCAACGTAACAAAGGTCGAGCAATGTGGTACTGGGTACATTACCATTTCTGCACAGGGAAAGACATTCGGGGTGGCACGCTGATCGGGACTTATATACCAGAGCTGCGTTATGTCAGATATATGACAGTATCTTCCGTATGCTTGCATTCCACATCCATCGTTTGGAATTTGGAAGCTAAGCAAGCTTATGCAGAGGACCTTCCCATGAGTCGAGTCAAATTCAACGTTAATACGGAGTATGCATATTTACAGAACTTCAAGATCTTGCAAAGTATACGCCACCTTCTGAATCATGCCCCATACGTTGAGCTAAGAGCGTGGACTAGATTGCTTCACAAAGCATGGCATCGAGCGCCCCGTCCCAGTTGAATCTCTCGTCAAATGTAAGATGCAGGACAACCTTGAGTTTCTTCAGTGGTCGAAACGCTACTGGGATCAATACTATCCAGGCGGTGACTACGATGCCCTGGCACGAAGAAAAGGTGCTGGAGCACCTACGGGCGCACCTACAGCAGCACCTATCTCGTCACGTACCTCAGGTGCAGGCTCAGGCGCAGCTCGTCGCGGTACCACACCAACCACCGCACCGGCAGCACGAGGCACGAGGCCTGCGGCTGGTGGGGCTTCAGCAGCTGTTATGGCAGAAAATCAACAGCTGAAGACAACAGTCGAAGGTTTGGAGAGGGAACGGGACTTCTACTTTAGCAAGTTGAGGGACATTGAGCTCCTGATACAGAATGCAATTGAGGTTGATCCCGAGATCGAGAAGGACGAGGATGGGTTAGTGAAGAATATTCAGGCGATTTTGTATTCAACTGAGGTAAGCCACTCTCTATGGAGGACAGTGATTCACTTGACGATTGACACATACGCTACAGGAAGGATTTGAGATACCCGCAGAAACAGAAGGAGCCGTACAAGATGACCAGGAGACATTTTAGCAGTGGATTCCTTTATTCGCATGCATGAAGGTTACGACGGAGAGTGTATAGTGAGGCGTAGGATGGCTTACAGGGGAATAGCGAAGAGCTAGTATCTCGCTAGATGGATAGAACGCGTCGATCGAAGAAAGGCAGCTTCAGAAATGAATTTCACAAACTTCGCCTTAGATTTCCCGGGCTCCCGTAGAATCTTGAAATGCGTCATGTTGCCTCGAAACCCATCGAGCACGCGCCTGGTTTCACAGAATCCCTTCAGGCACCGAGCGCTTTCTTGGTCATATAAATTTGACTCCAAAGCTACCATTTCGATGAAGCTCCGATAACGTTCTTTATCATGTCCCCCCAAGTCCAAATATCCATCCCCAACACGCAACTCTCCAATACCTCCAAACCCTACACCATCTACAACATAACACTCCGTCTACCACCACTTCGCACCTTCACCCTCCAAAAACGCTACTCAGATTTCGCCTCGCTTCACTACACACTATGCTCTCAAGCAGGGGGCGCCGCGCCGCCAGCCCTCCTACCCTCCAAATCATGGTTCACACGTACAACATCCTCCCCCGAATTCACCGAAGAGCGGCGCAAAGGCCTTGAAGCCTATCTGATAGCCATAAATGAATCAGAAGACGACAGATGGCGCAACACACCGGCATGGCGGACATTCCTAAACCTTCCCAGCAGCATCAACAGCTCCAAAGCCAGCCTTCATAGCGCGCTAAACGGCCCAAGCAGCAACACACCGATTACAGACCCAGTCGTGTGGCTAGACCACCACGGCGATCTGAGAAAACAGATCCATGATGCTAGGCAGAACCTTATGCGGAGGGACCAAGCATCTACAGCGCAAGCGCAGCATGAGGCCTCAGTCCAGGCGAAGAAATGCCTAGTAAGAGCCGGAACTATGATTCAAGCTCTTGACACGGGACTCCAGAACCTAAACTCTAGCTCTTCTACAAGAGGTGGTAGTTCACTAGGAGAAGGCGAGCTGCGGCGGCGGCGGGACCTGCTCTCGTCCGCGAAACGGGAGAAAGAAGGTCTCGAGAACCTGCTCAGTGCCATGGCAGCAAAATCCGCCGTCGATGCCACCGTAGCGAACGCAGGGGATAAGACCGCGCTTCTGAACACCCCTACAACCAATTCACACTCTAGGCCCGCCAGTGGGCGCGTCTTAGGAAAAGAAAGTGACAAGACCCGCGCACTGGATAACCAAGGCGTTGTGCAGTTGCAGAAACAGTTGATGAAGGAGCAAGATGAGGATGTGATGGTATTGGCGCAAGCGGTGGCGAGGCAGAAGGAGTTGGGGATACAGATTCACGAGGAGTTGGAGGTGCAGAAGGAGATGTTGAAGATGCTGGAGGAGGATACGGATAGGCATCAGGGGAAGATGGATGTGGCGCGGAAGAGGATTGATAAGATTTCGTAGAGCGGAGAGGGGAAATGAGAGGGATGGACTCTGGCCTTGCTCTTGTTGGTGACAAACAGCATGGACATCCTCCAGCCTCATAATCAAGAACAAATTGCAGACAAGCACTCATCAGTCAATCTCTGTCATGACTACTCGGGAGCTATTTACTCGTGACTTTCCAATTCCTCTTTTCGCAGTGTTTCTACGACCCAGTTTCCAAAAACGGATCTTCGGATTCACTACCCCAAGCCTCCTACATATCCCCAAGTGTCATAACGAGCGGCTAGTCGAACCTAAGAGGGCAGTGGGATCCTTCCAGTAAGTTTGTCAACCGTACGAAGTGGATGATGTTGCTCGTCAATCACACGCTATAGACGGGTTCTCGAACAGCAGAGCACGGTGTGTGTATGAACTTGAAACAAGACACCAGGATTCAAGACGAGTGTTTTAATACTCGAATCTCTGACATGCTTGCGTGTTTATATCTCAGCCATACAGAGTCGGTAAGCTTGGGCAAAGTTCATGTGCCTTGATCATGGTCATATAAGACATGGATTATCGCCAAATTCTGCGTCAAATAAGTAATGATATCCACGCGTTCTTACGGTTAATACTTGTTACTGGGTTTTTTGGCGCAAGTATTTGATTATTGTTAATTTTCGTGAATTGCCTGCTTCTCCTGAATCCCCTGCAGGCTCCTCTTTGCAACCCGCTTCCTTAACAGCCTTTTTTCGTCTGCTACTGGGATAGTGTATCAAATATTTCCAGAATTACCAGTACTGGCATCTCTCGCGTTGGTCGTACGGTTGCATGAAACTCTGGTATCTGTGATTCGGTTGCTTCCGTTTCGTTCAGTACTAGATTATGCGACAAAGTTTCGAGCTAGTTCTTTACAATAAGATGATCAAAAAACGCGACAAAATCCGCATAGGGCTATGGCGTATCTCCCTTATGCAGCCCATACAGCCCATACAGCCCATACAGCCCATATCCGGGCTGTTGGTGTGAGAATAATCACTGCTACTACCCGGTGCCATGCATCCCAAAACTTGGAAGGCTTCTCCTATACAAATATTGCATTCTTCGACATTTTGCGGTGTTTTGAAAATTCCATTTTATTTGGAAAGCAACATGTTCATACCAAACATCGGGCAACAGGGGGATCGGGCAATATGTAGTAAAAGATCGATGTCGGTACTTGCATAGTGGCTACGGTTGCAAGGCTTCTAGGCGAAAAGCGCATAGCCTAGGGGTCGGTCCAAGCGATTTTGGCTACAAAAGCGAGTATCGGTCGGACCTAGGCGACGTAGCCATGTACCCCGCGGGGGGCAGATAGACTGTGGCTTTAGGGGTCGGTTCCTGGAAGTGTAGCCTAGGCTTTGGGTCAAGTAGGGCTTATAAAAAAAGGCTTTGCAGCGCGTTAGGAAGGTAAGCTGCTCTGCGGCTAGTACTGGGGCTCTGGGGGTGCTCCCGCTTAGCTTGGCAGGGCCGAAAAAGACACAATTTCTCCTGCTTTATGATTATGGGGGGCTTTGAAGCCCGGTAGCCCCTCGAAAGGAAGTGCATCGATCCCTGGGAAGGGATTTTGTTAGATCATGGGCAACCTGCTCTTAGGTAGATGTGTATACTTGCTCGATCCATTGGTTGGCGACCAACTCCCTCATAAAGTAAACTTTAACTCTGTATGTTAATACGCTTTGTACCGGCATTGAATTGCGGGTTCTGAGCTAGTGCTATGGCTTCCTGGTTTCATAAAAGAGATCACTGCCTTAGCCCGATCCTTGCTGGGGTTGAGCTGCTCTAGAAGGTTCCGCAGCCAGATGGCTTCTGTTGACATTTAGATGGTAGAACGCTAATTATCTAGCTAAGCGAGCTGCGCTCGACATACACCTATATCATGCCTGTGGCGTGGCAGTGAAGAAATGACTTCACTGCAAAGCCACAGCATGTTTCAAATGCCACAGTATCTTCAACAGCTTCCTTAGCCGCCTGGGGCTGGCGGATACACTAGTATATGCGGCCTCGCACGATAACAGCTCTACGGTTGGCCAGCGCCTAGATGACCAGCTGATAGCGGGCGATGCCTATGTTAAAGACGTACCCGGAAGTGGAACGTCAAGTATCCTGGTCACCTACCTATTCTGCGTCCACGGCAGATTGATATTGTTGGAATATTGCGGCATCGCAGCGAAGTCATGTCTTCACTGCCATGCCACAAGAACATCATCGAGCGCAGCTCGCTTCGCTAGTTAATCCGTTCTACGGCCAAAAAGAAAACAATTCCGCTTATCTTTCGTCCGATTCCCTACCTAGTCTAGTCATTCGTCCGCATTAGTTTTCGTCCGATTTCTGCAGGGAAAGAAACCTCATCGATTTCGGTCTGTAGATTTCTACTTCGGCACCCGAGCAAGGTCTTGTTTGACAAATGGAGGATTTCACATTTGTCAGCTCAAATGGGCTCTATAAGATTGAGGGTACCTTCTTCGTTAAGGGCTATCATCGAGCATACATTCTGAGACTTGTACACCAAGGTAGCCTGAAATATGTCCAAGATCCTTGCCATCTTTGGCGCTACCGGCCAACAAGGCGGTTCAGTCATCAACTACGTACTGAACGACCCAGAGCTCTCCCAGAGGTACAAGATCCGTGCTATCACCCGGGATCCCAACACGGAGAAAGCAAAACAACTAAAGGTCGAAGTCGTCCAGGGTGATGTGCTTAATCGGGCATCCCTTAAGACAGCCTTAACCGGCGCGCATACGGTCTTCGCAATGACAACGCCTTCCTTCGGCCCTAACGGCTTAGAGACTGAGTACAATAGTGGCAAAACCATCACCGACGTCGCTATTGAGGAAGGCGCTGAGTATATCATCTTCAGTACTCTACCGTCAGCTAGAGAGATTTCTGGCGGCAAATACACTAAGGTCACCCCCTTTGATGCTAAGGCTAAAGCCGAGCAGTATATTCGAGGCCTTGATATCAAGAGCGCCTTCTATTCGCCAGGATATTTTATGGAGAATTTTCAATCCCAGACCTTCTTAGCTCCACGACAGGCTCCTAATGGCACCTGGGTTCTGGCCCGCCACACCTCACCTAAGACCAAACTACCCTTTATTGACGCTGTCGGGGACACAGGCAAGTCCTCACTTAAGGCCTGACTATCCTTTATTGACGCTGTCAGGGACATAGGCAAGTTCGTTGGTGCTATCCTTGCCGAGCCTAATAAGTACGAAGGCAAGACATTCTGCGCCGCCGCAGCACTATATAGCTGGGAGGAAGTAGCCGCTATTATGTCCAAGGCTACAGGCAAGACTATTGTCTATAAACAGATCCCGCTTGAAGATTTCAGAAAGAGCCTACCGTTTGAGCCTGATATTTTCGTTGAAGGGTTCAGCTACCAAGATGAGTTCGGCTACTTCGGCCCTGATTCTCAGAATTTGGTTGCCTGGGCTGCTGAGAACGCCCGAGGCGGCAGACTCTCCACTTTGGAAGAGTATCTGGAGACACATCCTCTTCAGCTCACATAAACGGAAACTATGATACCACGCAGGCAGTGGTACAAGCGAAGTTGCGGTGACTGGATTTGGTACGCCCAGACGTACTAGCGTGGGTAACAAGCAAAGCTAGAAAGATTGAAATCACTAAAATTGAGAGAAATTGAACTCACATTCTACCAACCATATGCCCATGCTACTACTAACTGTAATAGCGATGAGTAGGGGTCTAGGGCTAGAAATCAATTAGTCAATGGATTCTCTTTAACCTCTTATCACCTGCCTATATCTTAGATCAGTAGAGCACTAAGTATTACATCAGAGGCTCATCCACAACCTCAGATGTAAGGGTGTTTCGGAAAGTATCGTAAACTGGACAAGGAGCTTCGTTACCTAGATATCCTTGTCCATTACGCTCGGGCGAAGGACCAGTAGGATTGAGCCAATTGAGACCGGTATCCCGCAAATGTCGGCGATATTACCAATTCTCTTTGTTCTTTCACTCCCTCTTGACCAAGGAATGCGCAGCGTCTAAGCTACAGCCGTAGTTGGTGGCTTCGTAGATGACGTCCACCTTCTAGCGTGTGGAAAGAGCATAGAGGCCAAGTATAAGATGCTGGAGCTAGCATATAAGATCTGCCTTAGATGGGCCTCCAACCATGGGGAGCTTCGCCCCGGAAAAGTACGAACTTGTTCGTCTGGCTAGATACCTAAGGCGGCTCCACATGGGTGCTGTAGTCGATCTTGGATACACAAAAACGAATTCATAGTTGGGAATTCGGGTACTGGGACTTCGCAGCAACGGGAAGTTACGAGGGGCTCCGCATATAAAGAAGGTACAGGCTAAAGCTAGCCACTGAATGTCTTCTTCTCTCGATTTCGTCCGTATCAGCACGGGAAGCCACTGTTAACAAAGCAAGAATGCTGTATAGCACATTAATACGCCCAGTAATGACGTTTATACCATGGTGTGTAAGGGACAGTAAGAGGACTCAGGCGGAAGTACTCAATATTATGCAGAACATGTGCTTACGCCGTGTCCTAGGCGCGTATCAAGCTACTCTGGTTCGTGTACTACTATCGGTGTAGTAAAAGATAGTGGGGCTCATGAGAATTTTGAACGCCGAGACGTCGCAGGCCCGCGTTTCACTATTTACTACTACACCGATGGTAGAGGTCAAGGCGGGATTTGCCCCAATGTAATCCACACTGAATCAATTGCCAATCACTGAAGAGAATCCAAACAGTAACGAAGATTGGAAACGCATGTATCAGAAGGAAACTAGGAACAAAGAAGGGAAAGAAAAGGGAAGCAACAAACACCCTAGCGGAGGAAGAGCAAGCATGGGCTCTGTGATGATTGCGAATTGACAACTGAAATGCCATTCTAAGGATGCGAAGCGACGCTCAGGAAAGATGGAGAAGACAACACGTGGCTGGTGGGGCCTCTTCTGGAAGGCAACTAGTTTGGATTATAAATCAGGACTTACAAACGGACTTACAAAAGGACTTACAAACGGACTTCGGAAAGCCGAAGGAACCACTGCCCTACAGATGAGGACTGGTTAGTACTCAGCTGGTCAAGATGGCGGGCAAGTGGGAACGTCATACTATCGGTGTAATGGTAAATACTGAACCAATAGTATCCACTGGTTAGCCGAGTCTTCAGTTCTGGGCCGCTATTCGTCGCCGCCACAGCCAATCCTATCGGCCGAGATAGAAAGTAAAGACGTATTGGTGAAAACCCCCTTGTCTACGCGATATAAAATGTATACTCATAGGTGTGGTTGGGCGGGGTGAGCTTGTAGCTTGGATAGCTGGCAAGGTGAGCAGAAATTACAGGAAAAGGGCCAGTAAAAAAAAGAAAACCGAGGAGTAGTGAAGCTTGATGGTGGGCCCTAATAACAAGACTACTAAAGTATGTCGACCCAATGTCTCTGGTGCGTTGGGGGTGTTGTTAGTCGCCGCTGGCGGATGTGTTATTGAGCACGACTCACCGACAAGATTGGTGCCAAATGATTGGGCTAGTCGCCTTCTAATTCAAGTAAAGAATCCCCGGTATCAAGTCCGGAGCTGTGAACGTGGGAAGCTGACGTAAAGCATATCCTTGTAATTGTCCAAGGCTCGAGGACCGCCGGCAGTTGTTGATTGATGCAGCGGGATGGCTTATCTGCACGGCAAGTTCCATCTAGTCCTAGCTTGCGGCCCGAACATCTTTACCAAGGCTAGGGAAGCGTAGTGTGGTCTGTGTAACATGTCTTAGCTGGTGGGTGTGGCACGAGCCCGGTTAAGGCCCCAAGCCTTCAGGTTCGCCGTTCGGATTAGCCGTTAATGTCCTATGATGTAGGCAATGCAAGCAGCCCAAGGGAGCGGGAAGAACGCTGTGTCTGATTGGTTGATATAAAAGTGGTGCGATAGGAAGACTAACCAGAGGTTACTCGGAAGTGGCAATGGTAGAAGCTCTCGACCCGTACGTACTTGCCTTCCCCTACGAGTAGGCCATCGATATGGTTTACACCATCACTGTGATGCTGCAAAGACCCAAGGCGGCTATATAATATATAGCTGACCCCGTAATTGTCTTTCGATAATTTTAGACAGATGCGAACATGAAACAAATCAACGAAAACGATCAAGAATGGTGTTTGAAAATGTTCTACTGTGTCAGGGTCTAAGCAGGGGCCATAGCGGCCTAGTAGCTGTAGTATGAATAGAATACTAACTATGAGGACTAGCTATGGCGGAGTGCGATGGCTAATGTGGGCTGCCAAGCCCGAAGA
The DNA here is from genome assembly GCA_002927785.1 of Cladonia uncialis. NCBI lineage: Eukaryota > Fungi > Ascomycota > Lecanoromycetes > Lecanorales > Cladoniaceae > Cladonia > Cladonia uncialis. The sequence goes on along the minus strand of NAPT01000020.1, from coordinate 76,178 downwards.
GTAGCCGAGTGGCAAGGCTAGGGCTGACATACTGGATTCTTGGCATTGATGCACACGCTATTTAAGGGGAGATCATTCGGTGATTTTGCTTACACTACCTTGGATTGAACATGCGATACTACCTATAAGACAGTGGCAAAAGGGTCTCGCGGGGGGATTCGAGGAGAATGAGTTTCTATAGGTGTTAGATAACGAATTTAATGGTATGTACCTACTATCGAGTTAGTATTAAATAATAATTTGCGGGTCGCTCTAGGTGTGACGAGTGAAAGATGTGTGCCTAACGGGTCTAGAGATCAGTAGATCTTCGCGCAGTTGACAGTAGTTCTTGAGGAGCCTTGTGGGGAAATGTTATGGATAAACTAAATAAGTTGCTCGTTGATCCGCTCCTGTTTATCTGACATACTGTGAAGCTACCGTGCCTTCGAGTTGCTTGGAGTCTTGCGTGACGATGGCACCGACTTCCCATGCAACAACAACAACAACAAAAATAACAACAGCATCCACAGCGCCACCTGCACCACCTCAACGGCAGTCGTGTGACCGGTGCCATAAACAGAAGCTGCGATGTACCCGCGAGAACAACAGCGACGGCGGCGTATGCGACAGGTGTTTCCGAAAACGGGTTCAGTGCGTGTATAGTTTCAGCTTGCCAAAAGGCCGCCCCAGCATGTACCGCCTCCCCGACGAACCCACTACCAGCAGCATGAGTGGCCCAAAAAGCTCAGGAATGGAACACGAGCCTGTCAACCTTACAGCTTCCAATGCCGATGCCGACGCCGATGCCAGCACAAATAACGTAGATGCAACTCAAGTCAACAACCCAAACACGAGTGAGCACTCTGTTCTGGCCGGGCTCATGGATACGTCCATGGACGTGTCGACGGGTACCTGGCCATGGCTGGACACTTCAAGCTGGGACGATACGCAGCTTGAAATAGATTGGAGCAGTCATGACTTAAGCTATGCTGATGCCGTCTTGGCATCCCCCAACGCCTTCGGGAACAACGGGAGTGCGCGAGAGGGGCTTGACCCTCCTTCGCCGACCCACCCCCCTTACCCTCCCAGTCCATGTCATCCTCACGCATACCCTCACGGCCAGCCTGAAGGTGGCAGTCTCGAGAAACATGATGGCAGCAATAGGAGCAACATGGGCAAAAGCATTGGGGGCGGCGGTGATGGCACGACGAGCATGTCCTTGGACAAACACATGAACTGGCCCAGCCTTATCATCGCGCAGCTGTCCCAGCTGAGCATACGTCTATCCTCATTACGCTACTCAAGCTATACTCTGGCCAATGCGGCGGAATCATCCTCGTCCCGTCTCCCTAGTGGACGACAAATTCCGCTCATCAATGCTGCTGACTTCGAGACGGTTGCCGCATGGCTCGCTCATGGTCACGATTCCACCAACATGAACGTACATCCGCAGGTCCATGCACCTGCCCAAATTCAAGGTCCTTATCCAACTCCTGCGCCTGAGGCGAAATCCAGAGGCGGTCACGGCATTCTGCATGATGTCTTCTCTGCCTCGCACCGTCTGCTGGAAATTCTACGCCATTTGCAAGTCAAAAACACAGCTGAACCGTCCTCCACTGCCCCGTCGACCTTCACGTCGTCGGCTCCTCCCTCGGGCCAAGGCAGCGTGTACTTGAGGCTGACCAAGGGCCCTTGGTCTTCTACGCCGTTAAGTGGAAGCCAACAACACAGCCATAACACGATGCAAATTATCCGCCATCTGATCATGGCTTGTGAGGCACTACTACTGGAAATCTACATGGCAGTTCTCACCGCCTTACAACACGACGCGTTTCACGCTTCTACCATGAACACGACGGCACTGGGAGATGTTCGGCTGGTCTTGGTTGTACAACTCTGCTCTTATCTCATCGAGCGCCAACAACAGGCTGTGGACTTATGCTTGGCACCTCAAAGTCCGCTCAGCCCGCTGAGCGGAAGCGGGACGTTTCCCCCGAGGCTCGACCATTCTGGGTCTCAAAAGCCAGTACCACCCGGACATGTCATGGATGCGGCTGACAGAGAGGTATTGAGTGATTTAAAGAACCAGGTGCAACAGAGGCTCGCGCACCTGCGGCAAACGCTGCAATGTACATGATGACTTTGGATAGTCTTGGATCAATCTGAGGAACCCGTGATAGAAGGAAGCTAGAACATTTGACTTATACTTACTGCGAGATAGAACGAGCTTTCTATTAAAGACATAGAAAACTAGGCCTCGCAATATCATAAAAATTCCGTTTTGATGCGTTTCCTAAACAAATTTTGGCGTCGAGATTCTACTTTCTCTATATCTCTTCTAGCAAAAACCCACTCTAGGGCTATATATAAGAGATGTATTGGCGACGTGCTTTCCAGCGTTCATGATGAACTAAGCGCCAGACTGGGCTACTGAACCGATTCTTTTACTTAACAAATTACACTGGGCTGATAATTCGTCTCCCGGTTCGGAACTTGGTCATCGGGATCGCTGGAGTTCTCCGCTGCATGAAGGTGGCGCCGCATGATCCCATAATCGGCATCCCTCGATGGGCCCCTTCACACTTCGGCGCTGAATGACGGCAATTTGGTGATATTGCTTATGTAATGGCCGACTCGCTCAGTACGATAGAAGGATGACGCCCAGTGTTCCATTTACTGCACAAGGAAGTGCATGTAGTTAGTGGGATGCATGGGCCTCAACTTCTCAAGATACATTGTCGATCAGTCCAGACACATGTTGCTGGAGGCTTGGGAAGTCCAGTAAAGCAGAAGACGGACATTCTACCCTCAACGCCAACAGCAATACCGAAATCAATATTACTACTATCACCACAGGGCCGTCGGCAGATTAAGGACCGTCATTACCCCGGTACCAAATAGCCATCGTCGCGCAGGGTCCAGGAAAGCTCGCTATCCAGCACGGTGCGCCGGCCTACGACTTCAGCATCGACCACTGGGCGAGGAAGTGGGCAGTAAGCTCGGATGAATATCTCTGTGGGATTTGGTTCCCCAAAGCGTACTGGTCAGGTTCTTACCATATGAATGTCTCGTCTTACGAGCCGCCTATCCTGATGACAAATTTTTAGGAGCTGACTTTGTTCGTGCAGCGTCTCTAGGAGACTTTAAGAAGATCTCTTCGTCTTCTCCGGAACTGCTGAAAGTGGAACAATACGAACCCCGTAATTGAAGCTTAGTAACGGAAGTTGCATACCAAGTTTACTCGGTCAAGAATATTGACTCAATCTTGAAAATTATGATAGAACGCTTTTCAAATCCGGCACTATAGGAGTACAAGCTGGAAAATTTATAGGGCTGCCCCAAATTTCACCAGGACCACGTGCACTCGAGCTTAAGTCCGTGGGCGGAATCCGACTTGTATTCGCTAGCGACGCAATTCCGCAATGGGTCTAGGAAACCAGGGGTAGTATCAAACTATGGTGGTAGAAGTCTCGATTGGTTGCTAAGTCCGCACCGCAGCAATACATCAATGTGCTTAGTCACTGGGTACTGACTAAGATGCTGACTAATACACCTTTTGTGGGTAATGACGTTAATCGCCGAAAAGATCGGCGACGAGAGATATTCTTTTCCCCCAACCTTACTAGGCATATATCTCGAAGTCTTAGAAACAGGAATCTCTTTTCGTTTTCCATACGAATACTTACAACTCGAGTAATCTAGAATGTAGAACACTATCCAATAACTTCAAGTATTCATCTCTAGCACAATTTCCTCGGCGGGTAGAGATTTCATCCCACTGGTGAAGTGTTGCTTGGTCTCTGCTCGCTTTTTCGCCTCTTGATAAGAACTCCTTGAAGACCGCACGGCCGCCGAGCCTCTCTTCAACATCTCGGCATGGTAATCGGTGACAGCAGCCTTCACGGCGACGATGTCATCGTCAGCATCAAGCCGACCCAGCGCCGCGGTCAGCTTCATGGCGTCAATGAAAGCATGGAACGCACCCTCGCCCCTGGATGGTGTCATCGCATGGGCCGCATCACCAATCAGGGCTACGCGGCCCGCGGGCAGGCTTTCCAGTTCAAGATCTCGCCAGACGTGCGGCTCCTTCCTGACCCCGTTCGCGGGCGTCAGTTCGAAGATCTCCCGAAATTTGGGCGGTAATTTGGCCACGGTCTTGAGCACGTGGTCCAACTTTTCCCGCTGGCTGCTTGTTTGGAGCCAGTGGTGGGGATGGCTAACGTCGTCGGAGTCCGGTTGCATGAACATCCAGAAGAAACGACCAGACGCGCCGTCGGGTAGGACGTGGTGAAGTCCGATAAAGCCAATGAAGCCCAGCTCTGGGTTGATGAGGTTGTAAGCGCTGTGGCCGAGCGCGAGCTGGCGTTTAAAGGCCTCCCCAGACAGGGTCAGCTCGCCCACGATGGCGGTCAGTGGGACGACCTGGAGCAGGTCGCTGCTGGGATGTTGGAGCAAATGCTGTCGGACTCGAATCCTTCAAGTCAGCCAATGTGACGAAATCCTTACCTGGCGAGTTGATCTGATGAACCTACCGACACTATAGACTCCATCCGCACCAACTAGAATGTCTCCCCTAGCACTTGCGCCATCCTGGAAATGGACCGCGACTCCTTTGTCGTCGTGTTCGATGCACGTGACATGCTTGCCCCATTGGACCGGAAGGTTAGTTAAGAGCCAGTCCCGAAGTCGAAACCGTTCTGCGCGGATGAAGGGTGTTTCGGCAGAATCCTACTCTCCAGATTTCGTAAGCGGGGGAAGACTGGCTGGAATGGACTCCAGAGACGTCGAGAGTCATCTCATACCTCAAAGCCAAAACGATCATCCCTGCCACCATAGTAATAACATAATTGTGGACGGAGGGTTAGGGGGGCTAGATGGTTTGTCGACTCTTTCAAGTCGGGCATATCCGATGGAAGAGAGGACACAAGCTCGTCGATGATACTAATCCCGTGTTAAAAACCAACACCCTCGCCTCCTTCCAGGACTCGATACCGACTGGGTGAGTGGAATCGTACGTGTGCAAAGCAATAGCCCATCCCTGAAAGCGCGCGTTCTTGTCTACGTCGCGTTCGAAAATTTCAAACGAAATGCCCTGCTTTCGAAGACTCTGGGCGAGGGTGAGCCCACCGATACCGGCTCCAACGATGAGCACGTGCATCCTGATGATTGTAGGGTAGAACTGAGTCAATCAAGATAGATGCATTCAGAAGCAGCTATGTGCGTGGCTGCGGCAGGGGGATGTTAATGAGGAAGAATTTTTCTAGACGCTTCACGACGTCGGTCAGATACGGGTGTTGCTTTGGGACTGAAGCCACCACAGGTGGCCCAGAACGTATGCTTCGGCGCTTATAGTGAATAATCTATAAATGACCCCATAGAAGGTGGGTTCAAGGAGCATATCTTTTCTAGAAGGCGTGTAGTCTGATCAGAAGCACCGAGGCGATCGTGATAGATGATTACTGGCGACCCGATGGGTCTTCCAATCCGCTAGTACCCGCACAGTATGACTAACAGAAAACCGCCGAAAGATCGAGGTGGTTGCAGAATGCAACTTCAATAGAGCTCAAGTGCTCGGTGTATTAATACATTGTACGATATCCATGTCTGGCGCGGCTTAAGTAAAATGGTTTGAGCACGTTCATAGGTGGGTCGTATATTCAACTGAGCTGGTATATTAAACCACTTCTTTCTGGGAGACTCGCATGTCTCTATCCGAGCTTTGCGCAACCTCCATCCTTACCTAAAGTAGATCTACTTAACGCATATTCACTTCCTGAAGCAATCAACGACAACATGTCGACAGACGAAGTGACGCTGCCTCTTATTGACCTTAGTGGATACATCAACCCCAAATCCCCAGGGGACAAGGAGCGGGTCATTGCAGAGGTGCGAGCAGCATGTGCGCAGTACGGATTTTTCCAGACCAAGGGCCACGGAATACCTCTCAGCGCGCAACGAGGGCTGCTTCAGAGTATTGACACCCTCTTCAACATGCCAAAGGAAGAGAAACGCAAGCTTTCATTCCTGGAGAACGTTTCTCGTCGAGGATATGAAGAGTCTGGCATGTCGCTTCGCGAGGGTGATGACTTGCCCGACTCAAAAGAGGTAAGATACTCTCTGGGGTAGTACTGTAATCGGACTCTCGGTCTTCTGACCCCAAGTAAACTGCTACTAACGAGACGCAAAGGCGTATTACATAGGTCGAGAGGATCCTGTAGTAGAGCATTCGGGCTTCTATGGCCCCAATGTCTGGCCCCCACTCCCAGAGGAGCAGTTTCGCGGTCCCGTCTGGGATTACTATCAGGCGACGTATGGGCTCGGGCAGACCATCTGGGAGATCCTGCTCCAGGGTCTCGGTCACCCGACGTCCCTGATGGAGGCCTTCGCCAAGAAACCCATGGTCGTGATGAAGATGATCCGCTACCCTCCACTATCCGCAACTCTTCCTGGGCAGTTTGGCGTCGGTGCTCACACCGACTTTGGCGGTGTCACCGTCTTGCTCCAGCAGCCCGGCAAGCACGGGCTCGAGGTTTGGCATGAGGGAAAGGAGACATGGCTGCCCGTCCAAGCTACTGAAGACGTCTACGTGATCAATTGCGGAGATATGATCATGAGGTGGTCGGGAGGGGTATACAAGAGCGCCAAGCACAGGGTCATCAACAAGGCTGATAACGAGAGCCGGCTTTCGTGCGCTACTTTCTTCCATGGCGACATTTTTGCGACGAACCCGTTGAACCCCACCGACCCAAACAAGGAGACTGTTGGCCAGCTTCTGGTCAAGCGATTCCGTAATCAGTTCTCGTTCCATAAGGAGGCTATTGCCGAAGTTGGGGCTCCGGCTTGATTGTGAAGCAACCATACCAGGGACTAAGTTGCCGGATGACTAAGTTAGTGTAGTTGGCCCGAGGTAGAGAAATCCTTGTACTACGTCCTCTTGTCTACTTAGTCCAGCCTAGCCTAGGTAGCTTGGTAATCCAAACTACAATCGTACTAACGTGCCTAGGGAGCCAATGCCGCCATGGTGAACACTTAGAATGTCATAAATGACCGAAATCATCATATATCACCGATTTCTATCACAAATGACCGATGGTCTGGGCTTGTGGCATAGTGATAGATTTCGCTATTTGGACATCTCCTTATGTAGGTCGTTTTAGTGGGTTCGGACTCCATTACCCTTTGACTCTGCCCCTAACCCGCAAAGGTCTTGCAAATAGTGTAGCCCCTAATGTGCTAAAAGAGGCCATATACAGGTAGGGGCAAAATTAAATAAGCCGAACCTCAAGGTCTTCCTGATGGTGACGGTTAGCATTCTCGTGGATCTAACATAGATTATCAACTCCTCACTTCACGACTATCTCAAACCTTGCCGCTTTCTTGCATGTTGCAAAAACAGAGCCAGATTTTGCCTGACTATCATGAAATTCCTCATCCTTGCCAGCGTCTTCGTCCTAGCTAGGTGTGCAAACGGTCAGGCGACGGCTGCCGGAAACAAGACGTGCAAGTGCTTCCCGGGCGATGCATGCTGGCCGTCAGAGCAGGAATGGTGCGACTTCAACACTACAGTAGGCGGCCGTCTAATCAAGACGGTACCTCTTGGCTCGCCATGCCACTATCCTGATTACGATGCGGCCCTGTGCGAGGTGCTCCAGTCTGAGTGGCTGTTTCCGCCGGTGCAGTGAGTCGAGAAGCGTCTCGCAGAACAAGGAAGAGACGCTGACGGCTGATCACAGCATCAACTCGTCTTCTTCCGTCCAGGACCCAATTTTCGCTAACGCAAGTTGCGATCCCTTCACACCGCAGAACACCTCTTGCCTGTTTGGCAACTACGTCCGGTATACCGTGAACGTGACGGGACCTGATGATATCGCGGCGACAATCAGGTTTGCTGATGAGAACAATATCCGGCTTGTGATCCGCAATACTGCTCATGACTACGTTGGACGGTCAACCGGCGCAGGGGGGCTAGCGATTTGGACTCACTACTTGCAGGGTGTTGAAGTCAAAGACTGGTCTGATGCCGACTACACAGGCAAAGCAGTTAAACTTGCTGCCGGTGCGCAAGGCCTCGAAGTTCTAGAAGCATCATCCGCAGTTGGTTTGGTTGTGGTAACAGGGGAATGCCCCTCCGTTGGGATCGCTGGCGGTTATACCCAATCTGGGGGTCACTCACCTCTCAGCACGGCCTTTGGCCTCTCGGCTGACAACACGCTCGAATTTGAAGTAGTGACGGCAGATGGGAAGTTCGTCACCGCAAACCCATCCTCGCCCGAATACGCCGACCTCTTTTGGGCACTCAGTGGCAGTGGCGCCGGGAATTTCGGGGTCGTTGTCTCAGTCACCCTGAAGGCCCACCCTGACGCAATGACCAGCGCTGCCTCGTTCACCATTGCAGAACCGTACCTTGATTACTCGGCCATCGTCGACGCCTGGCACGCCGCGCTTCCCGATATTCTTGACTCTGGTACAATGGCCACATACTACGCCCAAAAGGACTTAATCGACGTTTATTCCATAACAGGTTACAACCGCACGCAGGCCGACCTTGAAGACGCGCTGGTGCCGTTTATTGAGTCGATGGCTGCTATGAACGTCTCCCTACAGCCCAATTACACGCAATTTGCCTCGTACCATGATCATTACGCCCAATACTATGGGCCCCTGCCAGTGGGCATCTTCGGCGTTGCAGGGGAGCTCCTCATGGGTGGTCGGCTTCTTCTGCGGGATGCTCTTCCCACCGTCGGCCCCGCGATTAACGAAACATTTCAGCTGGGTATTCGATTAATCGGCCAAGCTATGAATGTCTCGCGCTTCGCCGACCCAACCAGAAGAGCGGTCCTACCGCAATGGCGGGATGCAGTCGTCATGTCTGCTTACAGCTTTCCTTACTCGTTCGCCGTGCCCTTTTCAGACATGGTAGCAACACAGAACAACATCACAGACGTAGTAATGCCTATCATCGAGCAGGTGACGCCAAACGCTGGGGCGTATATAAATGAGGCGGATTTTCAGCAGAAGGATTGGCAAGATGTATTCTTTGGGAGCAATTATGCGAAGTTGTTGGCGATCAAGACAAAGTATGATCCCAAGGGACTGTTTTACAATCGGATAGCGGTGGGAAGTGAGAGATGGCAAATATTAGAGGATGGGAGAATGTGTGAGGCTTGAGTGAGTCAACCTTAGATTCATGCCTGATAGGGCAAAAATTATGCCAATCATTCAATCGTCTATTAGTCTCTCACCGCGTATAAAACGAGGATACACACGAGTTGAACGACCACAAAACTCTCCTCAAACAACGTTCTGGAGCTTCGAGAGGGCAGAAGTCTTGAGAAAGCACTGAATTCTTTCCTGGGCGATCGGCAAGAGGTGATCAGGCTTGGGTTGCTGAGACCACATCCCACTTCAGTTTCTAGGCCAATCAAAAACGCAAAATCCAAAGGAACGTAGGGCAAAAATTGGCGTTTGAAAAAGTGCGCTATGGACTTGAATGCCATCGTGAACCTTGTGTGGTAAAACTACAGGTGAGGGTTTCCCCCAGTGGGATATGGACCCATCAAGGCCATTCCTGGAGATGCTACGCTCACTTCTCTTGGCATTCCAATCTCAACAACTATGGATGGGATTGATAAGCTGGGCGAGGTGGACAAGGATTGACGCGCCTGCGATTCTGGGTCAAATTCACGTGGCTTCTACAGTACCACTAGGCTATGGGGCTCTGCATAGCCTTCCACTGCTATCAAGAGTAAACTCGTCCGCGCCCACGCCAAAATGGGCATACATCAGATAATGCGGGTCGTATTCGTGTTTGACCTGTAGCAAGCGGTCGTAATTCGCCCCGTACATGGTTTCTTTCCAATCTCCTTTGTACAACGGATCCATCTCGTTCAAGTAGACGCCCGATCCCGGCGTGGCCGCCTCAATTGCCGGAAAATATTCGTTCACGAGCTTCTCCTTGGCGACTATGTCCGCCGAGGGGTCCTCCCAGTCCCAGGGATGGTTGGGATTGCAATAGGCGATGGCATCGCGCCAGGCTGGTAGGACCGCGTTGGGTGGGTGCGGGGGGCGGATTGGCGAATCGGCTACGTTGATAATGGAGCATCCAACAAACCAGGTACCATCGGCTACAACGGAGCGATACGTGTCTATGAGATTCGCGTTGGCAGTTGAGTTGAGCACGGTAGACCGCGGGATGATCCGGCTGGAGATGATGGGGTAGTTGGGGCACAGGTCTCCGTAGGGCAGGGGCCCGTACGATTCGACGAGGTTTTGGACATAGGTGGCGGACTCGCCAGTCGTGAGATTGTAAGGGATGCCAAGCCGTTCCAATTCGGGCAGAAAGGAGGTCAGAAGGGCGTCTACGGCGGAGGCGTTCTGGTCCGGCAAGACGAAGGTGAAGACATTGAGTGTGGCATTCGTGACGAGAAATTGGACATTGTTCGTGGTATTTTGCACAAAGGAAGGGGTCTGATGGAACCAGATCTTAGTAGCTTCCCAGAAAGCGGTCTCGTTAGTGTTGTTGAAAACTAAAGAGCCTCCGGCCACAGGCCCGTCGGGATGGGCTTTGACTGTCATGCTCAGCACTACACCGTACGTACCGCCTCCGCCACCGCCGAGGGCCCAGTACAAGTCCGTGTTCTGCTCAGGTGTCGCCACCAGATGCTCGCCCTGTGCCGTGACAAGCTCCCACTCAAGGACCTGATCGGCGGCCATTCCGTACGCAGTGGCAAGCTGCGAGTGGCCACCCCCTTGAGAATAACCGCCAGCGATGCCTGTAAGCCCGCACTCTGGAGCCACAATGCGGTAGCCTGCTGCAGAAACGACTTCATAAGCATCTCCCGCAATAACACCCGGGCCAAGCTTCACCACCGGTCCGGAATAGGAAGGGCTGTTGTAGTTTGCTATGATCTCTGTGGTCTTGAGATTATACGTCCACAGTTCAAGCGCACCTTGGCCGGTCGACTTGCCCATATAACTTACCAATGAGAGAGGTCCTTGTCAGCGGGTTTAACTCTCCTATAATAGTTGAGATGAAGAAAACTGTCTGACTCACTCAAGACCAGTACTCTTGATTACCAGACGAATATTGTTTTCACTGGCAAATTCCAAGCCAGCTTGCACATCCGCAGGCCCATTCACATTGATAGAATATACAGCACGATCACCAAGCTCACAGGCTGAGGACTCGGGAGTAAATGGGGAGCAGGACAGGTTCTGGAAATATGGATTCATTATCTCGCCGGGCTGCGGTTCGCTAGTAGGTTAAGGGTTGAGGTTCAATCTTCACAGCAAAAGGGGGCTAGGGTACACCACATACAGGGTCTGCACGCCCGCATCGATGAATGCCTCCTCCAGCGCTGCGCATGCCGTTTCGTTGTATGCGGCCAAAGGCCCGCTGTTGTGACAAACGTGTGCCAGGGGGACCGTCGCGGTCAGTCGTCCACTGACAGTGGCGTTGAGCCGTTGCCAGTCACTCTGTGTCGGCCAACCAGCATCCCCTGGAATATACCTGCACGTCTGATTGGCTTGGGGCCATGCAGCAGCAATCGTAGCGAGACTTAACAGCAACGGCAAGTATTGGGTGGCCATCTTGAATGTTATGAGAAAGCCGGGGGGGACTTGGTCGTTTGGTCAGCTGGGTGGAGGTGCAATTTGAGTAATTATTAAGATTCGGCTTCTATCTCAGCTGTCCACACCGAGAAAGTTTTTAGACTTAGGCATTCGGTGTATTACATCCCAGGGATTTGTATTGGTACTCAGCTCATTCGGGACTTCTTCATCGGGGCTGAACAATGAGATAACGTCGGAGATTCCTAAGCCCCCCAGCCCCAAAAAAGGCATGATGAACTTGAACCTCCAAGGAGTTCATTTCTTAGAAGCGCCGTACGTCCATGCTGGCTTACAAACAGTAGCCAAGACATATACGAGGAGGGTCATACATTTTTGCTCTTACCATCTGTAGCGGTATCAGACTCTTACATACGAAATATGTTGCCGAACAAGATCGTCGGATATGCACTTTTAGTAATTGAGATAGCTTAGGTATCAAAGTTGATTAGATAATCGCCGAACATTGTCTGGCTACCTAACATAGGCCAACAAGCCGCTACGTCACCGGCCTGATTACTCTGGAGAAACGTCTTGCCCGATTCGGTAAGTTATTAAGCGTGAAGATATCTGAAAATAATTTATAGGCGACACAGGGTTCACCCTTGGCCAGACTGCACACACGTGTCTGAAGGGTTTGGAAGACGAAGATTTGTAGAGGGATCTTAGGACGACCTGAGGGATAAGGAGATTATGCCCAATAGTCATCATCTTACTCTGAAAGAATAGAGCATAAGTCATGTATATTAAGCTAGCACCTGATAAGTTATTACTAATAACACCTTTAGAAAGCACTCCTTTAAAGGTTCTTGACCTTTAATCATATGTTTAGTACTTAATTAATATTCACTAGAAAGTACATACTGCTTAAAATATCTTAATAAGTAATGAAACCTAACTCCAATAACAACTCTATCTGCTTCACTTATGCTCCATTCTCTTACATATAAATCTAACGAGATGACGATTGTAATCAATAACGCCAAGCCGCCAAAAGCTTCGCATCGAGGCTTGTTCCACCGTCGCAATACGTCCTTCATCCTCCAACATGTCGTATGTATGGTCATTTGAAGTCGATAATGGAGGCATGTCTCCACCATCACTACCCTTCTCTATTCCTATTCACAGACCATTTATGTTATGCCGCAGATTGGAACTAAATGGCAGTATCTAATTCAAGAGCGTTAACAACAGATATGAGCAACTGCTACATGAGAGCCTAATGACCATGCCAAATAAAAACCGCTATTTCAGAAAGCCTATCCCAGAAGGCCATCAACAACATAGCAAAGAAACCAAATTCATCTTCTGGCCTTGCGACCTCCATGCATGATGCCACGAGCATCTGTAGGCACAGCTTCCCATTTCATATCCAATGCTCTGACGTGTTCCGTCCCGGTCAGCCAATTCTGTCGGATCACGTTGGGAAGCGATGCTTGAATGTGGTTATACCAAGCGTCAAAATGCTCCATATAAAGCTCGCAATAATCGACGGAGCGAAACCGAAGGTATCTCCTCCGCGTCTCCACTGATTGATCTCCAAGGATGGCCCCAAAGTCCACCACTTCCTCGACATCCTCCCACATGTAGAGTGCCATTGCTAATGGGTTTTCATTGAAGAGAACCCTCCATATTCCCCGCCGCTTTGCCGGCTCCAGATTCCTCCACCAATCCATGCCGTTGTAAAGATCGAATGTCTTGAGCACCCCTGCCTGGGATGCGTTTATGGAGTTATACCTCCATTGGCGTAAGTCTTTTGGGAGGTTCTTGCAATCCAACACATGTTGTTCTGATGAGCTCACGTGCCGGGGTGCAACGAATGCCATCATTAAATTGATAGATGGACTCGGGTGTATAAAATACACTGCCTTGGCAGTTTATTGGCCAAAATTGAGCTCCTCGGTTCTGTGCCCTTTGATATTCGATCATGTTGCCTTTTGGCCATCTGGGCCCATTTGTCGATGAAACACTGGTCAATGCTCGTTGGTTTTGGGAGGCTTATGGTCTTTGTGCCTATGAATGGGTGCTGGGGACCAATGGCGAAGACAGTGACGTTTGCCTGATTCCATGTCAGTATTCTCCAGTTCGGATTCACATGGTTGACGTACAATAGGTAATGTTACTGTTTGCTTCCCGTTTTGCTGGCGTGCTTGTGCATTTGATGTGGCTTGGATGAGGTTTTGGTGGACTCCTTAGTGGTCCATGTCGCCTGAGCGATCGTACGTAGGGAGCTAACCGAAAGTCAGTGAGGGTCGCGAATCAGGTATTTTCGGCTCGCTGACTTTGTGGAACTTGGATGAATATCTCGCAGCTGCCAAACCGACTTAGTTGCTGATGTTGCAACAAGACGTAGGTGTTGATTGACACTTACTTGACACATTGCAGAAGGTGACAATGACGTGGGCCGACTCCTTCGATATCTTAAACCCTCTACCACCACAGCACCTCGATATTATATAAGCTAGAATTAATCGGAGGAAGAATCACGTAAGATAACACTCAGCGGTGAACAACCCCCCATCAATTCCGGGTCTTGGCGTTAACGCTGGTACATAGTAGATGAAATCCATGCGGGCCCAGCGCAAACTCAAAGTCAGACCACCCACCAGTCACAGGGACATATCCGACTGAATTGAGTCAAGTACGTAGTGTATACAGTGTGGAAACACCAACCACATGGTGAAGTTTTGCCATCTAAGTTTCAAGGAGGAAAGAGCGCTAAAGAAAGTACTGTAAATGCTAAACTGAACGCGATCGCGGTCTAATCTGTTCATTTTGGTGCTTTTTTCCGAACTCAATTTAACGCTTCGTAGCTTCATCATCCTCATTTCTTCACCTCCTCGATTCCAAACCTTGACCACCTTCACGGCCCCCAACGGTTGCCTCCTGTGACGCTAAAAGGTAGTTGAAGCCAAGTGCCTTGATGCGCCCAAACCACTTGAGAACTGGCATTCGCTCGAGATCCTCCCGGTCCCCTCTCTGCTGCTTGATGTATGTGCTTAAATCATCTGTATGTATGGCAAGTGGACTTTTGTAATGGGAGAACCGTGTGGCAGTGGTATCAGTAGCAGCAATGGTAGCAATAGAGTTGCAGAGCCACTGGGATACCTGCTCGGCAGGGATCAGGTCTAGACGGCCGCTCCAGACGCTCATGTCGGGTGTCGTGCCAGTTACGTCAACGAAGTGGACAAATGCATCCAGCAGCTCTTGCTTCTGCAAAGGCTGCTGTTGCGATGCGGGAAGGAAGCGGTAGACGGTTGATGGTATTCCTAAACTTGCCGCGGAGCGCTCAAGAATGCGCTCACCGGCCCATTTAGTCGCGACATAGCCGTCGGTGCCGTCCAAAGAGGGTATATAGGCGGCAGCTGAACCGGCGCTATCTCCAGTAGCTGCTCGAGGCAGAACTCCTACCGTTGATATATAATGGATGGGTATATGATGCGGTGCGGCCAGCTTAACGAGCTCTTTGATCGGGTGGACGTTGCTGGGCCGGAGTACGTGGTAGTTATCCCAGAACGAACGCACCGCGCCCATGTGTAAGATCACGTCCACCTGGCTTGCCAGCTCGCGAAATTCATCTACGCCAAGTCCGAGCAACGGCAACGATAGATCACCGACATGATAGGCAATCTTGGGCGAAGAGAACAGAGTTCCTTCGCGTGGCTTGTCTCGCACGGCGACGCAATGAATTTTGTCGATGTCGGACCTAGCAGTGAGCTGCGGAAGAAAGTTCTTGGCAAGGAAGCTCGTTCCGCCTGTAGCTAAGATTGTCTTAGCTTTTGTTTCGCTCTTTGCGGGGACGTCCCGTAGGAAGCTGGGGATAGCTGGAGGGCAAGTCTCCAGCTCCCAATCAATAAGGTCGACGCTGGCGCTTTCTTCGATCAAACGCGCCATTTCTCCGAGAGTGCTGGCACCTAGGAGTTTGACGAGCGGAACTGCGATATTGAAAGTCTGGCGGATCCACGCCTGGAGGCGGATGACCAGAAGGGAGTTACCACCCACAAGGAAAAAGTTGGTTGAAGGATTCAGATCAAAACCGAGCTTCTCGGTATGCTTCCCCAAGACATCTCGCCACACGCGTTTCAGCTGCACCATGGTCTCGGTCAGCTCTGTATCTTCCTGGGCACCCCCAATTCGCTCGGGTAATGGCATGTTCTGGACAGCTTTCCGGTCCACTTTGGAGTGGTTGCTGAGGGGAAATTTGTCGAGAGGCACTGCCACAACGGGTACCATGTACTGAGGTATGGGAAGATGGCCGAGCAAGTGCTCCAGAAAGGACTCTTTGTCCGCAATATCGTGTTGAGGCGCAAAGACGACATGGGCGACCAGAAACGCGGGATCGCCTTCACGAAGTGTGACGACGGCCTCTCTCAACGCCCCGCCCGCAGCTAAGATGATATTGCTCTCAATATCACTTAGCTCAATACGAAGTCCACGGATCTTAACTTGAGCATCGCCCGCCATGCGGCTTTGAAACACCATGGCACCGTCTTCTTGCAAATAGCCAATGTCACCGGTACGGTACATTCGCGTCCAGCCACGGGCGATATCCTCGGGCGTGGCGAACGGGTCCGGAACAAAGTGTCGTTTGGTGAGTTCATGGTTGTTAAGGTAGCCAAGGGATACGCCAGCGCCGCCTATACAGATCTCTCCAGGCATGCCGATTGGCACTGGACGTAGCTGCTCGTCCACAACATATGTGTAGTAGTTAGGCAGGGAATAGCCGCACGGAATACGGCTCATGTTCTCTATCGTTCTCTTTTCGTGGTATGGGATCTCTAGCTTGTGTGACGAGATCGAAATCTCGGTGGGGCCATACGAGTTGAAGAAGCGCAGCTGGGCGAGACCAAGATCAGCAAATTCTTGGGTGACGATACTCGTCAGGGGCTCGCCACCGCCAAAGGCGAAACGCCAACTGGTTGCTTGCCGAAGAGCGGTGCCGCCATACTGCATCCAAAGCGAGTACTCGGACGGCGTTGCCTTGGTGTAAGTGATAGACTGCTGTAGAAGAATCTTTACGATCTCGAGCGGGTCACCACGTTTATCGGCTGGAACAATATACACCATGCCGCCATTGACAAGCCCCGTGTACATCTGATCCGAGGAATGATTGAAGGTGAACGAACTCTGCTGCAAAACACGCTCCGCACCCAGTCCCCACGTCTTGGTATATCCCTCTATTTCATTCCGAAGGCCTGCATGCGTGACCATAATACCCTTGGGCGTGCCTGTGGAGCCGCTGGTGTACAGAATTGCTGCTGGCGAATCTGGCTGTGCACGGTTGGCGATGTGGGTCAAGGCTCCATGCGCTAGATCTGACACATTGACGATGCGGGCGTCTGCCGCCTTAAGCTGCGGTGCGTCGTCCAGTGTAGTAGCGTCGACAAGGATCGCGGTCGGCTCGCAGTCCCTTACGACGGCGGCCAGGCGGGCCATAGGGTTGCGGAGGTCCAAGGGCACATAGATAGCGCCAATACGCATGATGGCGAGCATGGAACATGTCCAATCCGCCGCAGGCTGCTGGAAAACGGGAACCCGAGAACCAGCGCTGACTCCAGCATTCTGCAATGCCTCGCCAATGGCATCAATTCGGCTTACCATATCTAAGTATGTGAGGACCTTGCCGGTACCATCCATAAGGGCGACTTTATCCCGGTTCTCTTGGGCGACCTGATCGATGCGGTGGGGAAGTGTTCCGGGCCAGTCCGAGATCAAGTTGGGGCCTGCCTTCAAAATTAGTGGTGCAATGCTGCCATGCCGCCATGTTAAGGCGTAGAACAATGGACTCACCACGGCCGATCTTGACGGCTTGAGTAAGCTGCGTCTCGCCAAAGAGGGGAGTAGCTTTCAGAGAGAGCGATGCATCACTAGTAACAATGTCAAGGAAGTGGATATATGTTTCCAACAATAGATTCGCCGCCGTCAGGTCATAGAGGCTCTTCTGTACTCGGAATATTACGAGCGTATCCGTGGCACTCCACTCCGTCACATCCAAAGTGATGTCGTACGCTGTCCGTCCAGGATGGACCTCTTGAAATTCGAACTCACAATTGCCCCACGGGTGCTTTTCTTGTACGCCTTGTCGGTAATCGAGAAAGGCTTGAAAAAAGGGACTGTGCAACGAAGAGCGAGCGACGTTCAAATCTGTCAGCAGTACATCAAAAGGCAGGCGAGAGCTTCCAAGCGCCGCGTAGGTCTCGTGACGGGCTTCGGCGATAGCATCAGCGAAGGTTTGATCTGGCTGCCGGCGGAATCGTAGCGTTAGAAGGTTCAGGAAAAAGCCGATACTATCCCTCACGTCGCTGTCGTTACGGGCGGCATCGGCAATGCCGATTGTCAAGTCTTTTGTGTCCTCGCCAGCAAAGCAGAACAGCATGGCTTTGAATGCGGCCAGGTGGAGGTGGAAGGGCGTAGATTGCTGCGCCTTGGACACGGATTTGACTCGCGCCACCAACGCGGGCTCGAGATGGCTTCCTACTTGATGGGATTCGAAGCCTTTCATGGTCACCCTAGAGCTAGTTCGAGCCATGGGCAGGAGCGGTAGGACAGGTAGTTGCTCACCAGCTGGGAACACTCCCTGCCAGTAGCTCAGCTCCTCGCGCATATCCCCCCTCTCAAGGGCTTGCCGCTGAGCCAGCGAGAAATCGGGGTATTGCCGGGGCGGCGCCCCGAGAGATTGGCCGCTGTAAGCCTTTTCCAGGTCCGAGACTAAGACATTGAAGCTGGCGCCATCCATGACAATGTGATGGTAATTGATCAAGAGATAATGAGATGCTGATGATAGCGTTAGGAGAACCATCCGCATTACGTCGCCATTCTCTAGGTCGAATATATGTCCCTTCAGCTTCGTGTATTCAGCGGCAACGTCTTGCACAGAGTTGATCTTCTTGCGCTCGAGTCGTAGTGGGGAGCTGGGCAAAACCTTCTGGTAAGCCTCGCCGGCATCGGTCTCGTCCTCGACAAAACATGTTCGCAGTGCTTCGTGCCTAGTAGTGACGATGCGAATGGCTCTCTCCAGGTCGCCAACGCGTAAATTCCCCGTGACGTAGTACGAGAGGCACACATTAGGTGTCGTCGGGTCCTCGAGCAGGTGTCGGAGAAACCAAAATCGTGACTGGGGCAACGATATACGCTGACTCTTTAGAAATCTTCTCGGTGGGAGCACTGATGATGCTAGTGCTGGCACTGGCTTTGCGGACTCCAATTCGCCCGGATCGGAAACCGACCTGGCGGAGGATGGCGTTGTCGTCGTTGTCATGGACCTCGGTGCGACACGCGTTTCTGGGGTGGAGCTGGAGTTGTCACCGGATGCAGAACTTGATTCCGAATCGACAACCTGATCTTGTACTTGCGCCTGTGCCTGTAACTGTATTTGCAACCGGGGCTTAGACTGGGTCGCAACCGGCTTGTGAGGTTCAACGTCTCTATCCTGCTTCCCAACGCTTGCAACAAGTCCCTCCGGGAGCTTCTCCAGGGCTCTTTGGCATAGCTCCACGAGAGAAGCGCCTCCAACCACCTTGAGAACAGGAATATCTACCTTCAGTTCTTTCAAAAACCATGATCGCACTTCAACAGCAACTAATGAATCCATACCAAGCTCGATAAGAGGAGCCTCATGGTCGATTCGCTGGTCTCCTAACTGCAGGATGATGCGCAACTTTGTCGCCAGAGATTCTGCGTGGCATTAGCGTTCTTCTTCTGAATTGTGGAATTTGGAATTCGAAATACCTTGCAAGATGTCAAGAGCCTCCTCCTGTGTGGCTGCCATGGAAAGCCGTTGACTGACAGGGAGCGTCGATTTCTTATTCTGTTCATCAGACCCTGACACTGCGCTCTTACTCTCTCTGATCAAATGCGAGAAGAACGCGTTGCTGAACCACGGGCCCTTGACGTCTTCGTCATCGCCAATGATACGGAGCCCAGTGGTCACAACAGCCTCGGGAATGGCTTCGTGATTTTCCGGGTCTGCGTAGCCGGCTAGGATAGTTTCTGCCATCGCCTGGCGGAAGTCTGACTCCGACACAGGCGCCAGGCTGAGCTTCTTGAGCTGATCACGGACGGCTTGGCTTGCTGCCTCGATGTATCCGATGCCCGATACACGGCCGATATCAATTGCAGAGGCTGCCAAGCCACGTTTGCGTCTTTGCCTAACAAGGCCATTGACGTAACCATTCGCTGCTGTGTAGTTGGACTGACCCGCATTGCCGAAAACACAAGCTGCGGATGAGAACAGGATAAAGAAGTCGAGGTCATCGTCGTGAAAGACATCGTCAAGATTTTTTGACCCGTCAATCTTGGGTGCGAGGACTCTCCGCATCGTGTCCGTCGTCATGTTTGCAAATAGTTGGTCCTCGAGGACCATGGCTCCATTGGCGACACCGGCGATTGGCGGACAACTTACCCTGATATCCTTCACGACACGCTCAAGGCTGCTCTTGTCGATGACGTCCATGGCGAAAACCTTCACGGTTGCGCCTGTCTCACGGAAAGATTCCAGCCACCTCTCTTCGATCTTGGGGCGGCGGCTCGTCAAGCACACACATCCCGCTCCGTTCGATACCATCCACTCACAAAGCGATCGCCCTATCTGACCACTAAGACCAACGAGGAGATAGGTCTTGTCTTTGGAAAAGAGACCTCGGGCGTCTAGAGGACGCACCTCTACCTCGACAAGTCCATCCAAAGGCCAGTGTACGGTACTGATTGGGTGCTTGCGGCTGAGGGTACGCAGATGGTCAAGCGGAGTAACCAAATCTTGAACTTGTGGCAGAGACAGTCTCGCACTGGAAACGGCATCTTCGAGTCGCCCCATCAGAGCTTCTCGATTACCCGATGTAGGCAGCGACGAGGATTGGTGTTGGAAGAGAGCGGACGAGTCGATCCGAGTGCACTCCGAGGGTAAGGCTTGGGCAAGGCGCAGACTGAGGTCGCCGGGTGAAGTTGTAGCAGTCAAGTCAAGGTAATGTGTAGGCTTAGCTAGACGAAGCATTCTCCGCACGACATGATTAGGTGCGCGAGTACTCAGGTGGATCCACGCCGCGTCCTGTTGTTCGTCTTGGCTGTCACAAGTGAAGGTGACGCGAACTGCTTTGGCAGCCGCCCGCCGAGACAACGCCGCAGCAAGGAAACGATCTCTGCCTGAACAGCGAACCAGAACGTGGCTTTCTGTAGACAGTTGGTGAATCAAGGACATAGCGAGGAGTTCACTCGCAACGGCGACCAGCAGGCTATCGGTATCTGCATCTGTAACTGCATGTACCGGTGCCCCCACCCTCGCAACAGGAGTCGTCTCGCAAGAATTGGTGGTGGATAGAGCGACTTGAAGCCTACCATCTTTACCTTTGCCAATCCCGAGGAACAAGAACGTATCCGCCACGATATGAAGAGCCATCAAACTGGAGCTCATAACCTTGATAAGATCATAAGAGTACTCTTTATGTTGTTGGCCGACTTGCTCCACCACTGAGGGCGGCGAATCAGCCGAGGGTGAAATGATTGTGATATTCGACCCGGACATCGGCACTGTCTTGGTGATGACACGTCTGGACGAGTTGAGCCTTGCGTTCTGGTCCAAGTTCTCCACCAGTCGGGGAATCTTTAGCTTCCCGCGATCAAGGAACACCTCCGGTTCCCTTGACCAAAGGAGTCCAAACTCCCGGTGTTGCTTGTCTGCTAGCGTCGACGGCGGCGCTTCCCATTCGTCAAGGGCGCTTTGCTGCAGAAGATACTCGGCGATGGCTTTGGATTCATTGTGCTGCAGGTCAGAGACATCAAATTGGCTCAAGCCGATATGTCCTGACTCTTGCCTGATGGCGCGACTGAAGGTAATGCTAGCCATATGGTAATCCTGGTCCTGCTGAGCACCTTGCGTGACCCAAATGATGTGTTTGGCCAGTTCCAACATTCGCTTTAGGCCATCCATTTTCTCGTCCGTCATGTCCTTGAAAATGGGAGAGTCGATGTCGACCAGGTTGAGGAAGGTGCTACTTGGATTTAAATTCAGTGCCTCGTCCTCGGTGGGCAGGCCATTGAGAGTGATCGTCTCGCCGCAGAATCGTCCAAGATGCTCCACTACCTCCTCGCCAATGCGAGCAGTCTCAAGAGTTCCATTTCCAAGAATGACTAGACTTTCAAGGTGGATCGAGGGCGAGGGCGAGGAGAGCGGCCGTCGCAAGAATTGTACTCGATCGTCGACAGCTTGAGACACCATAATGGACAATGGCCAAGCTACACGTTCTATCTCAGGCGTGCTGGCGTCGACTCCCCCGAATCCCGCCTTGCGCAGGGCGGAATGCCATCCCCCAGGCGTCAGCAATGGCGAGTGTTTGCGGTCATCGTTCACACCAAGCCACCAACCGGGAACGCTACCTACGATGCTATGGTAGCGAACGGGACCTAGACCTGTGATCTCTAACAGCATTAAATAACCTCCGGGCTTTAGAAGCTGTCGAGCATTCTCTAAGGTCGTCTGGAGTGAAGCCGTGGCGTGCAAAACGTTGGACGCAATTATGATGTCGTACGAGTGTGGTTCATATCCTTGGTTCACCGGCGCCGTTTCGATGTCTAGGACCTTGAACGTCATTTTGTCGCTGTACGCATTGAATAGCTCTGCGGCCTTAGTGAAGAAGCCCACCGATACGTCGGTATAAGTATACGAGGAAAATTTATCCCCGATACTCTCAAGGACCGATTTCGTGGCTCCACCAGTTCCAGCACCTTGTATTATTGTTAGCTAACATGAAGAAAACATCTGAGATGAAAAGGACTTGGTCGCTCGGATTAAATCGCAAGAGAGTAATCTTACCTATCTCCAGAATTCTGGCGTGCGGGTAGCGGTGTGTTACCTGCTTCATCATGCTCGCTAGGAACGAATTATACCTCGCAAACCCAAGACCCTTCTTGTACCAGTCGTCAAGCATGTTCTTTGCTAGCATATGCTCTAGAATTGTCGTCTCCCCTCGCACAGCCGCGGGCAAGTTTTCGCCAACGGCCGCAAGGAGCTTGATGTCGACGGACTCCGAATATCTGCTAATCAAGGCTTGGATTTGCTCTGAACTGTCTTGAGACCATTCTCTCTTCAAGGTTGGATGTTGACCGCGGGACGCGATGGAGAGCGTCTGATTTACCCAATCCAGAAGATGTACCCAATGTGGTTGGCTATTTGCCCATTTGTCATCGCTGAGTTCCGACTTCCATTTGCGAACATAGTAATACGATATCCTCTCACAGACAGTAGCCAGCTCAACCTCGTACGCAGAAGGGTGAATGTTGTCCACGACAGCGGCTCCATCCGGCAGCGCAAAATCAAACTTTGTCTGCGTGAACACGACGCGATCGTCCGCCTTGGTGGCGGGGGCGAAAGGTTTGATGACCAAGTCCTCGACCTGGATCATACCATATTCGCCATCTTCGCTGAAAAGATCGATGCTTGCAGAGAAAGATTCGGATTCACCATCTAGCGCTGCGCAAACCGGTACTTTCGACCTGGAAGTGGGCAGCGAAGCGCACACCTCAGGATTGACTCGAATGGTTCCGATAGCTGTCGGGACGGAGAGTGACCATAGACGTCCATCCCCAGGGGCGGAATACGCGAGCATCGATGCTTGGAATGCAACATCGAGCATGCTCGGATGAACCAGGTACTCGGACACTTCAACATCCGTGTAGGGATACGAGTCCACCAGGACAGAAGACTCATTAAGCCTGCGCTTCATCAAAGACATTGTTCTGAACGGGCCAAAATAGCCATACCCAAGCTCTGAAAGAGTTGAATAGAAAAGCTCGGTATCGACGGTTGACATATTGTAATCTTCGGGATGTGTGCAAGATAACGCTGCGACGTCCGGAGTACCGAACACAACCTTGACAGTCCCAGTCGCCATGAGTTCCATCTCTTGTTCTGATCCAGTGTTGAGGACGGGTACGGAGTAGCAAGCAAAATGGGCCGTGGCTGTTTGGTCCGGATGGTACTGAGCTTCCGTCAGTGTCACGAGTGTCTCGACGCCCGAATCATCTCCTTCCTCGAAGATAATGGCTCTCGGAATGACAAGGCGGTGCAGTTCGAAAAGCTCAACTGTCTTGTCGCCCACAAGGCTCCTAGATGCCTCTAGTGCCATGGCGACGTAGCCCGCAGCAGGAAAGACGGTCTGCCCTTGCAACTGGTGGCCATCAAGCCAGGGGATCTCCGACTGCTTAAGCACGTTCAGCCAACGCAGTTCGTGCGCACTGGAATCTGTAGACAGGAAACCCAGTATCTCATGATGGGGCTGTTTTCGCTCACGCATCCTTCTCGATATGCGCGATTCGCTCCAGTGGGATCTTCCATGGTTCCATTGATATGACGGCAAACCTACCACCAACTTGGACCGGTGTGATTGGTCACAGGTTACAGCCTTATCGAAAGACTGGAAATCGACAAAGTGCGGGAAGTGGGTCCACACGAAGCCCAGGGCCTCGGAGAAGACCTCGACATCATTATTCCCACGACTGAGTGTACCACAGTACGGGAGGGCGGCGGTCCGCACCTCAGAAATGTTCTGTGTGGCTGGGCCTTTGAGGGCCGGGTGAGGTCCAACCTCAATAGCAAGGTTTATTCGCTCATCGCTGGCAACGGCGTTTTTGACAGCCTCAGAGAACAGCACTGCATTCGTCATGTTGTCCCTCCAGTAGACGTCTTGAAGCGCTTCGATAGGTTCCATCCTCTGGGTAGAGGGAGTCACGCTGGAGAACCAGGAGCAGGAGTTGTCGGATTGGTCTTGATTGATTCGGATGCCGCATGCTCGCAAAGCCTGAACGTACGCGTCACCACACGGCAACATGTGGTGAGAGTGATAGGCGGTGTCCACCTTCAAAAGCCTCGCAAATTTCTTCTCCTCGTCGAAGAGCTTCTTCGCGTGCACTACGGCATCAGCGTCTCCCGACAAGGTCACGCTGGATGCAGAGTTGTGGGCGGCGACGGCCAGACGGCCCTTGAAGGCTCGTAGGTTGATGAGAACCTGCGCATCTTCCCACGAGGTCCCAACTGCGAGCATTGCGCCTTTTTGACCAGTACGTTCATTGCCGGCAAGTCGAGCAAAGAGTCCTCGATAGTACGCAATACGGATAGCATCGTGATCTGAGATGAAACCAGCGGCATACGCTGCGGCGATTTCACCTGAAGAATGGCCCACGACAGCGGCGAAGGTGATTCCAGCTGCGCGTAGAAGATCGACGAGGACGATCTGGATTGTGGTACATAATGGCTGCGACAACGCAGCTTCACTCATACGCGAGATTCCGTCTCCAGCCAGCATCTCGTCACGGAGGTTCCATGCCGGACGATCGGAAGGTGGCAGAGTGGCCAATGATTGTTCAAGATACTGGATTTTCTCACGAACAAAGTCTGACGAGCGGATCAATTGCGCACCCATAGCAGCCCACTGTGCACCTTGCCCCGTAAAGACGCCCAGGAGTCGAGGGGTGGCCTTGGTATTGGAGCGGATACCAACGGTCGTACCAGTATTCTGGCTGAATTCTGCAAGTTTGACGTCGATTTTGGACGTGAGCTGTTCCACGGTCAGCGCCGAGAAGGCTGTCTTAGTAGAAAGATGGCTTCTGCGTGACTGCAGCGTCCAAGCCAGATCGGAGGCGTCGATTTTATCATGATGTGTCTTCAGATGATTAGAATACGCCTGTAATTGAGCGACCAAAGAGGCTTCAGACACGGCTGAAAAGACGAATGGCGTAAAAGATAGGCCTTGAGGCGCTGGGGCTCCTGGGGTTTGATACTCCTCCAGAATGGCGTGTGCGTTGGTGCCGCCAAAACCTGCAAAATAAAAAGGTCGTGGTTAGTTACGCTGGGATCAAATCCCGTGGAAGAGACGAAAACGCCCCGATATCATATAGCCTGCACTCACCAAAACTGTTGACGCTTACACGTCGAGGAACTCCTTCTGGCAACTTTGGCCATGAACTCAGCTGCGTCAGGACATGCAAGCCCTGGT
Organism: Cladonia uncialis; assembly: GCA_002927785.1. NCBI lineage: Eukaryota > Fungi > Ascomycota > Lecanoromycetes > Lecanorales > Cladoniaceae > Cladonia > Cladonia uncialis. Next base: position 50,610 of record NAPT01000020.1, on the reverse strand, counting down.
AATAGGGTTCTATGCGCGGGTTTAAGCGATTGAAGTGGAGGTTCGGGGCAAGGAATCCCCTCTGGATCATGGCGGAGCCTTTGAGAATACCTGCGAGGCCCGCGCAGCCCTCAAGGTGGCCGATGACGGTCTTGATCGATCCCACATACAGAGGAGTGTCCGAGCCAGCAACTTGTTGACCGAAACATTGGTGGATGGCGGCAGCTTCCTTTGGATCTCCTGCCTGAGTGCCAGTACCATGCGCTTCAAAGAACTATTTTTACAATTTGATCAGCCCAATAGCCTCATACGATCTACATGACACCGGCACTATTGCTGATGCCATAGTATATATAGCATATTGATCGGCCCACTCACCTGCGGTCGATCCCAAGGGTCTTTTTCCGGGTCCAGCCCGGCTCTTCCGTACGTTTGGCGGATGAGCAATGTCTGGGCTTCCGTGTTTGGAACGGTCAGCCCGTTTGAGAAGCCGTCCTGGTTGACCCCTGTCTCGCGAACGACGCACTCGATGTGATCTCCATCCGCTATCGCATCACTCAATCGTTTCAACACTACAGCTGCCACACCCTCGCCACGGGCGTAGCCGTCCGCATCCGCATCCCACATACGGGAACGACCAGTAGGCGAGAGCATCTTCAATTTGCTCTCACTGATATACATCTCTGGATTCAAGATCACTTGGGTACCACATGCCACAGCGACACGCGATTCGCCAGTTCGCAGGGCTTTGACACCTTGATGAACAGCGATCAGACTGGACGAACAGGCCGTATCAATGGTCATGCTGGGGCCATGCCAGTCAAAGAAATAGGAGACTCGATTTGAGATGATTGCTCGATTCGTCCCTGTTGCGAAGTATTTCGGCATAGTATTGTGATCTCGGGTAAGGGTGTCATTATAGTCGGCAGTCATAGTACCTGCGTAAACGCCAGTGTCGGATCCCCGCAAGGCTTCAAGGGTATGACCTCCCGCTTCGAGGGCTTCATACACCGTCTCCAAAAGTAGACGCTGTTGTGGATCCATCGAGTCCGCTTCATTGGGGCTGATATTGAAGAAAGCCGCGTCGAACACGCGCACATCTTCTTGCAGCAAGTAGGACCGTCGAACATTGGTGGTGCCATGATGGTTGCCGTCGGGATGGTAGAAGTTCGTTGCATTGAATCGATTCTCAAGAATGTCCATGCACACATCGTGAGGGCTCTCAAGGAGCTTCCATAACGCTGAAGGTGAGTTCGCACCGCCGGGGAAGCGGCAAGCGCTACCCACGATGGCGATGGGCTCTAGTTGCTTGAAACCCATTCTCACGTGAACAACAGTAAGATATGTGCGGTACTTGCGTGACCAGACGCAACTTGGATGTCCCTATTGGTTGACTGGAGGGGTAGGAAAAGATTCAGAACACGACAAACGAGATTTGAAATAGTGAACATGAAGCTCAGCTCCCATCTACAACGATGGCCTGGCAATGAAAGAATTTCCAAGAGAAAAAGAAGCATTGAATAATATGCGGCTCGCCCATAACCAGCGCCTTGAAATCCCAACATTTGTGGCCATCATGATTGTCGCCGACCGACGCCTTAGAGCAATGTCGGCTCTCATGGGCTCCACTATCCGCCGGCAACAACCGGCAGTGAAATCTGGAAAAGGAGCGATGATGACGGAAAGATGCTTACTGCAGAAACCAGCTATCCAAAATGAAAGTGCTCCGTATATTGTCCGATGTTCCTGTACCGGAGGGTCGAATCCGCCGAATGGCTTTTAGGCCCATCACCAATGCCGATAAAAGGATGTCTGTGTCATACTTCCCCCAGGCCTAAGATACTGGATCAGTCTTGTCTGAGGACATTCTTCGGCGAATAAGCCTTACTTGATTACATGACCCTTCGATGGCTGACCTGCGTCCACCTAAGCCGTGGAAACCCGGGAACCGAAGGGATAAGTCGCCTTTGCCAGCGCGAGGTGTTGGAAGTGTAAGGCTTGGGTAAGCCTTGCAGCGACGGTCTTCATGACTATCTTTGTCATGGCAAACGCTACCTCTATATCTTCCTGGATTTATGTTCAGACCAGTCATTTGCTACCGGTCTGTTGACCGTCTATTACAATTTCTCCGTTACGCAGTTGAATATCAGTAAATAAGTAGCACTTCGTCAAGTGTTGCTGTCAAAACAGTCATGAAGTTTTCAACAACCACGCTTGCTTCACGTAGGTGGGCGGTATTCGCCAGCTATCTTGGTACCCCATGACCACATCATGTGATACCAAGAAGAGCTGGCAGCCAGTACATTCAATGAATTCTGGATAACACTGAATCCATGAATGAACCTACAGTTGTGTTGTTGTTGTTGGGGTGTCGTCAGGGGTGCATGACTAAGCTAGCGCAGATGCCAAGACCATCGCCAAGCTTTTTGTCGCCTAAAAATTTTCAGCTTCAATTGTAGGTGTTGTTCTCTATATCCGTACTCTATTGGAATCTACAATAGAGTGAACAAAACGTTTTTAGCCGAAATAAACACCAAAGGTTGACCAATTTCCGGAGCTAATCTCGCTGCCAGGAGCACGCTCCTGCCAAGATACCTAGCCGATTTGAAAGTCGCTACTTGGTCTCACTCCCAGCCCACTCTTCTCATAGGCCATGTCGACCATCTTCATCTGGAGGAGCGAGTCTTCCTTATCAACCCAATACTGGGTCTCGCGACCCTTGACTCTGTTCACGAACTGCTCCAGCTGGTACCTGAACGACATCCAATAGTCCTCACCGTTTAGACGGGCAAGCTCTCCACCAGCCTCCTGGGGGTTGTAGGCTTTCTGTGACCAGCTCTCCTTCCACTTCTTGAGTACTCTGCCGTCCTCTTTGCTGCGGATCTCAAATGCGTCCTTAATGTCTATGCGATGCCAGAAGATGGCATGGATGAAGCCGTGCAGCGTCACCTCGCGAGTCACCAGCTTTTCCTGCGAGACAGGGAGCGTCTTGTCAGGAACCATGACTTGCTTATGTGTGACCGTTGCGTAGGAGGGGTGCCATATGGTGGGACCTTGCAAAGTGCTAAAGGCCTCGCCGATTCCGCCATTGGGGAAGCGAAACTTGCTTCTGAATTCATAGTCACAGTCGTGGTGGACCCCTTCGGTGAAGGCCTTGACATCGCAGCTCAAGCACTCCTCTGGCTCGGCGTCGAAGATCAGGCGGAGTACGGCGAAGTTGTATGTACCCATTCCCATCATGGTACCGCCAGCGAGGGAATAATTAAAGTGAATGTGGTCCTTATTGACGAACCACCACGGGATCATGGAAAAGGTATCAATGTGGACTACATCGGCAGGGCGGATGAAGGACCGGAAGAGGGACCATATAGGGTGGAAACGATAATGAAAGGCTTCTAGTATGACCGGCGCCTTGGGCTGATCGAGTTCCGGCAGGTTGAAAAGGATCTCGGCCTCAGTCGCGTTGGACACGGACGGCTTTTCAAGGAGAACATGTTTGCCTGCGCGGATGGCGCGAACGGCCCACTCGAAGTGCAGCGCGTTTGGCAGTGGGACCAGAACACAGTCAATGTTCGGGTCGTCGAGGATAGCTAGGACAGTGCAAATAGTGTGAGAGAGGTCATCAAGAACACCTCAGGCTGTGATGGAAGAGAAGTAAATACAAGACTCACCCTGGTAGGAGTCCTTGATCTCCGGAATGCCGTGCTTCTTTGCGAATTGTTCGGCCCTGTTACGATCTCGAGCAGCCACAGCCTGTACAATCACTTCGGGATGCAATCTGGCGGGAATGGTCAAGGTCATGCCACTGCTCCTTGTTAAAACTGGACTGGAGAACAATGTAGGCCGCGTATATTGCCGTCTCTTCGTTCTGAAGGGCACTCACGCCGAGTTTGCGGCCCCTAGAATCCCAAACTTGAGCGCATCCTTTTGCTTCTCGACTTGAGGTGGATTGAACGCCCGCCAGACACGGATGATTTGTGACAAGGACATATCGTCCTTGTATTCAAACCTTATGCGCTTTTACCTAGTATTCGGGGCTCAGCGCATCTCTCTGTCTTCAAGTATAAAATAACCTGGAACGCAGGGGCTTTGATGGGGCCAGGCGGTCACTATGGTGCGAAAAGAATGAACGCTGCTCACTTAGCAAATAAGTCCGCTTCAGGCATCATTTTGCCTCTTATCACGCTTTGAGTTTCAACGTGTTAGGCCGAGAACGGGTACCTTGGTAAGACCGATGTGACCCACGTCACCCATCCGATAGTCGCATGAGAGCCGCCGAAGCTTTGTCACCGTCATCTAAAGAAACGGATCCTGTCAACAACTGCCTGACTATTGGAATGAGGAGAAGCCTTCCTTGGCACCGGTTCTGCTTATGTAAAATGAAAGAACCTTGAACGGATAAGGTAAGAGTGGACGTCTCCGACAACTAGAACCAATCAAGGGAGAGAGAATTCTCCGACAGTATCTATGTGCCTTCTGGGATCGACATTAAGCTCGGGGTTTCAATAATCATATGTCAAATTCGAGAGGCAGGACTAGAAGGCTTTATCCAAAAGCATTATTCAGCAAAGTGTCCGTATGCGTACGTCAGTGAGAGCGGGAGCGCGATCGCCGTCAGCGCTAACTCAAAGGAGCCCGCCCGTCTCATTTTGATTCGCCGTTTTACTGCATGCTATACCTTAGGGCTGAGATAGCTCATGGGCGTGGGTTGACATTCCTACCGCATCAAGTGGTAATTAATCACCGACTGTGCATGTCTCGGCTTGAAGGCAATCAGCTATCTCCACACACACAGGGTCTTGAGCTCCAATGCAAGCAAAGTTACTCCCGTGATGAGCATACGCCTTTCGCATTGCAAAGCAGCATGACTCTCGCGCATTTGCAAGCATGCTATCCGCCTAAGGCGGACGAGCATACCGAAAGTCATGAGAATGCCAAGAGATACTCCCGGCTTAAATTTCTACATAGTCTTTGGCCTTGATTCTCATGAATCTTAGACGCTTCGCAGCCTAGAACAAGGACACCTTGGATGTAGATGAGTCAAAGCTCCCCAGCGCACTTTTTATCCATGGACAAAGGCTACATTTCTGAGCCTCTTCGGGCTACTGAGTTCTAGAAGAAACTGCTTCCCTCCTCTCCTGCTTTTTTGTACCTAGCGCAGCTCTGATTTTCTCGACCCTTGATAAGCTTTCTTTTCAGATAGTAAGTGCGACTCGAAGTGCCCGTTGCTGTCTCGAGTTTCCCTCGCGTTGTCAACAACTCCTTGGCTCTAGTATTATACTTCATCACTGGCCTCGGATAAAATGGCAGCAGCACACGAGCAATCGACAATGGGAGAGACGGACACTTCCGAGGCTTCGACCTTGAACAACAACGGAGAATTTCCGGATGCGCATGGGATTGGGGGGGAGAAAGAAGCTCCTCTGAAGGAGCCTAGCGACAGTGACGAAGCGGAGAAAATGGAGCAGGCAGGTACCGCAGAGGAGTATCCGCATGGTATACGACTAGTTCTCCTTGCTGGAGCGTCTATCATGGGTGTCTTCCTGATTTCTCTGGACCAAGTGAGTAGTCTGGCTGGTACTCGCAAATTTCTTCCAGGCCAACCCCTAAAGCAAGGCAGACGATCGTCGGCACGGCGATACCAAAGATCACGGACGAGTTCGGTGGCCTTGATGACGTCTCTTGGTACGCTGCGGCGTACTTTATGACTTTTGGCGGTCTTGAGGCCGCTTGGGGTAAAGCCTTTAAGTACTTTGACCTCAAGACCACCTTCATCATTTCCGTATTGATCTTCGAAGTCGGTAGTCTGATCTGTGGTGTCGCACCGAATAACCCGGCCCTCATTGTTGGACGGGCCATCGCTGGTGTGGGTGGCGCTGGCATATCGGTAGGGGGCACCAGCATAGTCGCCTTCAGCGCCGAGCCAAAAGTGCGGCCGGTACTAATGGGTTTCATTGGGCTGACGTATGGTCTTGCTTCCGTTCTTGGACCCCTTATCGGTGGCGCCTTTTCGGATAGCGTTACTTGGCGATGGTGTTTCTACATCAATTTGCCAATTGGAGGTCTTGTTATTGCCGTGGTATTTATTTTTTTCCACCTCCCGAGCGCAGCCAAACCCCCCAAGATCAGTCTGAAGGAGAAGCTGTTGCAATTGGATCCAGTTGGCATCGTTCTGGCTATGGCCGCTATCATTTGCTTCATCCTCAGCCTTCAGTATGGAGGAAATTCTCATCCCTGGAATAGCAGCCAGGTCATCGGTCTACTCGTCGGGTTCGGCGTCATCTGTGTTGCCCTTGTCATTTGGGAGAATTTTCTGGACGAGTATGCCATGCTGCTACCAAGGTTGTTCAAGAAGCGGGCGCTTTGGAGCGTAGCCCCTTATCAATTCTTTTTCTTCGGCGACCTCATTCTTCTCCTTTACTATCTCCCTATCTACTTCCAGAGCATCCGCGGCGCGAGCCCTATCGGATCCGGCGTCGACAACTTGCCAATCGTGATCTCGGTGGGCATATTTTGCGTTGTTGGCGGCGTTACTGTCGCCAAGACGGGTCATGCGACCCCAACCATGTTCGTTGGTGCGATGATTGCCACAATTGCTATTGGTCTCCTCTACACCCTCGATCTCGACACCTCGACTGGGAAGTGGATCGGCTATCAAATTCTGGCCGGCTCTGCCATCGCCTTCTCGGTCCAGAGTAGCCTAAACATTGCCCAAGCCAACGTGGGCCCTGAAGACATCTCAGCCGTCACTGCCAACCTTTACTGTGCGTTTCTCCCCTTGTCGTGGTAGTTGGCAGGTGAAGCTAACAGAGACGTGCAGTCTTCCAAACGGTTGGAGGTGCATTCAGCACCTCGTCCGCACAGGCAGCCTTCGTCAACCAACTGCTCGCCCATCTGCGCGTCACGGCCGCTGGTGTGGATCCAGCTCTAGTAATCGCGACGGGTGCCACAGAGCTTCGAAATGTGTTCACACCGGCTCAGCTTCCTGGGATCCTTATTGCGTATATGCAAGGCCTCAAGGCCGCCTTTGCAGTTGGAATTGGCTTCTCTGGTATGGCGTTTTTAGTCTGCTTCATCATTCCCTGGAGCAGACTTCCGACTCATGCACCGGAGGAGGATACCACGGCGGCCGGAGCATAGATGATGCCGATGATCCAGAATGATATGCCCTTTGATCATCGCATCTTCCCCTCATGGGGACTGCGAGATTGGGCCCCAAAATTGGGAGTTGTGGCAGCTGCGGCGGCCATCAACCACAGTCCTACATAGAGCACTAGCTTAGCATCTTGATACATTAGCTTGTTGCGGCCGGTTGGCTGGCTGCATTTCAAGACATCTGGGTCTGAGCCCAAATTATTTCATCTGGACGCTATTTGCTACTGAAGATATGGTAGGAGAGATGGTTTAAACCTGAGTTAAGATAGCATCCCCGTCACTTGTAGGTAGAATTGGTAGCCTCCGAGACTTGGCACCACCTATGCTGTTTAGCGGGGACATGGGCGTCTCTTTCGCCGGGACCGGAGCGACCTGCCCGCGGTTATCCCTAGAAGGATTCACCCCCAAAACGTTCGGCTCAATAGACCCTAAAACGGCTCTAAAGCTGGTCCCTGGGGAGACAAAATCTACCCCTGAAGCTTCCCAATTTTATAAATTTACGGTCTGGACATGGGGGCAAAGAAACCAGCTCCGTGGATTAATTTTGTCGACCAGGCGACCAACTCTAGGGCAGCTCTCCGGGTATGTACATCAGCCCTACAACGTTATAGGGTTGGGAGTGAATTCTTCTAATACATTTGATCCTTAAGTTCCTGGAATACACAACAATTAAGTCATACTACAGCTATAATAACACCTTCATTTATTGTGACTGCCGAGCCATGGTATTATGCGTTCATCGACACATGCAAATTATGAGGACGATCCTCCGAGCCATTGCCATTTCCACGGAAGCTGTTGTCCAATAGGGTGCCGGTAGCGCGGGAGAAGGCGCTGGTCTTATTCCATCAACTGACGTCTGCGCTAGAGACTTGCGGTGAAACAATACACAGAATAGATTGGGTATATGCATGTCACAAATCTCTAAACCGTCATGGAAGTCTGGCGTTGTCTTGCGCTGACTTTTTTTAGCTTGCCCGCTTTGTTACAACACAATTTGCTATAGACCCCGAAATTCCCAGAAGCCTCAAGGCAGTATCTAGAGGCTTCTAGGCAAACATAAGGTAAGGTGCGTTACGGCATACAATGACTAAATTCGTGAACAGTGCAACTATAGGACTACTTATAAGATACGAGGTGGAAGACCAAATGTTCAAAGGCTCAGAGTGATGTCAATGTTCTCCAGCTCCCAACCGACTCCTGACGCCAACAGTCAACTATTGATGCGCTACCAAAATTTTCAATAACATTGGAAGCCTCGATACCACTGACACCATTTACTATGAAGAAGCGCTTCACTTGCCTACGCCCACAGGTACTGCAGAGTCTGCGGCATGATAATGGTCCATTGGCCAGCCAGCGTTCTTTACAGGCTGACCGTAGATATCCTTGGGTGCGGTCGCTTCAGCCCCTAGCGGTACCTGGACGAGCTGCGGCTCTTAGGTTTGTCCAATCATTCGGTAGAATTCCACCTGCGCCGTAAACGATAGGAGCGGATCCTCAATGGCTTCAATTCGCCTGTTTGAAGAAACGTTAGTAGAATTTAAACAATCGAGACTGCTATACTTACTTGGCCATGACGGTAAAGGACAACATCGACATTGCAGAGGCCTTTTTCGAATGGCCAACCATCAATCTTGCCAATGAGTGCTTCCATGTATTCTTCGTCGTCATCATGCATCAATTCAATCTTGTATGGTCTTTGATTATCTTGAGCGGCGTCTATTGTGACCTCCGCCCTTTCCAAATCGTCGGCGGGGATTTTGCGAGCGTCAGCTACCAGAGTAAAGAATTGAGGGATTGTGAAGCAGGAACGGAACTTCTTCACTCTGTTGAAGCCATCTTGCTCAAGTCGGATCTGAAGCAATGTTTTCTCTTGCTTTTCCAGGGAAAGAGCTGGCGGTGTAGAGACTGGGGAGCCGCGGGCTAGATTCGTTTGAGCAACGTTGGGTCTGGGCACTTGTGCAGTCTGTTCGAGAAGGGTGCTTCTTGAAGGCCTTGCAGCTAGGGTAGACATGGAATGAGCGTTCGGTCCAGGTGAACCTTCGTCGACGCGATCAACGTGGCCCGAAACCCTGTCAGTCTGTCTTCTCTTCGCCGCAAGAGCTTCGGCGCTTCTCGCAGTCTCCGGGACATAGTTGGGTTGTCCCGCTGGCGGCGAAGTAACGTTTGGTACGTTTTCCGGACTGTGGGATCCCGCCTGCTCTGCTTTAATTGGGCGTTCTTCCTCGGTATCAGCAAAAGGCCAGGGAATAATGGCGTCAGGGTTTTCCCGAGAGGCATTCACCCTCATACTTTCCGCCTGCAGCGCAGTAAGTAAGTCCGGAATCTCGCTTTCCTCCTTGAAATATTGGCCACTGCGTGTACCGTCGGTTATTTCCTCTTCCTGATGGTCTTCAGCATCAGAGTCGATCTCGATGTAGTCCGTGTAAGGAGCCTTGCGAGAGCTGCCGGTGGCCAAGTTGTCAGAGAAAGCAATTGGCCCCTCAAGACCTCTGTTCGGACCTGCCCAATAGTTGTACTTGCAACCCCCATTAGGCGCTCCGCTCATATTCTTGACAATCCATCTTTTGTTATTGATATCCATGGTCCAGAATGCAAAGTTTGTGTCCCATTCTCTGAGGTATATTTGCACTTTAACTGGGACATCCGGGCGCTTTTTATCACTTGTGGCGAGGACGACAGTTCTGATCTTTTCTTTTTTCCGTTTGCTGACAAGAAATGGAATGCTCTCTCCCTCAGGAAGGTATTGATAATAGCGTCGTGACTCTTGCAGCATGTGCGTCGGATGGTCATCAGGCAGAGGAGTTGGCTTATATTTAGGATTACTCTCAGTACCCGAATCGGAGATAGGAGTCACAGGACCTGCTGGTGGTGCTACCGAGCGTTGAGCTCCGCCGACAGAGATCCTTTGGCGACTTCTGGTGTTGAAGAGCGTTCGGACCTGACGCCAGACATCGTCGGCATTTTCAATTGGAAGCCAGTCGATGAGATCAGCTGATGGGGCTATCTGGCTCCGACCTGCGCGATGCAAAGTCTTGTGATAACGATATGGCACTTCAAGGCTCCCCATCAGGCTGTTGAACTCCCTATCTTCAACGGAAATCATCTTTCGGTCGATGAAGCAACTCAATAGAAAGAAAGGTGAATCAGAGACAGGTGCAGAGAGGCCGCTGTAGATCGTACGGGCAGAGCGTACGCAAGGAAAGCGTCCGACAAAGTCGAACCCAGCGATCAGCTCCGCGCGACCAGTTTTGTCGGCTGCGTTTTAGGATGATAACGATTACTTGTTATTAATAGTAATCTGACACTAGCAAGGATCCGTGACTCATGCTGCGACGCCCGAGTACAGTGGAACAAGGACCTCTTACTAGCGCTTCCGACGGTGACATCCAATAAGAAATTATCGGAGGACAGCAACTCGTATCGGAGGACAGTAAGTCACGAGCGAGAGGGCAGTGCAAAGCTCGGTCTAAACTCGATGAGGAAAGCGACTAACCATTCTACGTGCCGTCTGGTCGGTCGTACAGAAAGCCGTGGGGGTCCTCGCTTAATTCGTGCATCTGACTGGTTGGATGGGGTTGCGGTGCAGCCTTGCTAGTACGCCCGAGATACGTGGCCGTCTGGCCGGCGTCTAAAGGCGTTCCGTGTGTGTGCCCGCCCCCAACACAACCGAGAAGCTGTAGTTGAAAGTCGAATTCGCGCGTGATCCGCTGCTTTCTTACTTGTATCATGTCGCTGCTTCCATGTACTCAACAATCACCTATCGCAGGCTCTTGCGTTTCGGTGCTGATACGCAGTTGAAGTTTCCTGCATAACTTCATCCTTCTTTGTATTGTACTCAGCCTTGCCCGGGATAAAGGTACCGCAGCTACCATGAACAAGCCTCAAATTGCAAAGGCTCAATTAGCTGTAAGTCCTCGCGCAACAGTTATGCAGCTGATAGCTAACATAAGATGGTTCTTAGTGCGTTAGGTGTCGGAAGTTCAAAGTTAGATGTGATAACGAACCAGAAACTTGCACCAGGTGTATCAAGGCGAACAAGGAGTGTGTTCGTAAGCCTCGCGATGAGGCGGAGCGTGCCAAGATGAGGGAAAAGCGTCAGCTCCCATCAAGCAGGTTCGATTTAAGTGATGATTCGTCTTGGGAAGACGATTTTTCACTGTACTCTGAAGGGGACCGAGGATGGAATGGTCCGTTGGACTACGACCAATCCCAGGAAATGACCTCAGGCCAACGCTCTATCTCACCGCCACTGACTCAGCGTGAGCTGGCTGATCTATTGATTCAAGAGGATCCTGCGACACCGAACTCGAAGAGGGATCAGAGCCGGGAAGGCACAGACCTTGAGACGACTAGTCATGGTAAGCCCACAGACCACACCAGAATGCATCAGAGACTGTCTTCACGTTTCGTTGGTGAGCTGGAAAGCCGGACTAACATATCGGCGACCCAAGATGCACTGCGACGTCCCGAGACTTCAACTGTTACTAATTCTCTCCCGCAAACGATCAACCATCAGCGAGAGAACTCCAAGGCATCGAGTCCCCCAAATCCATTCCAGCGGCCAATAAACCACCCGCGGGACAGCATGAACAATACTACCCCAAAAACGTTGGCCTCCAGCATTCTGAAGAGCCCTGGCAGCGGCCAACGACCCTTATTGGATTTCTGGGGATCAGAAAAGCGCAACAATCCTTTTGAAGCTCCTAAGAAGAGACTTTGGGATACCATAGGGCATGTAGTTGAACAGGGAGGACTCAAAAAGCCAAGGAGGGACCCAACTCCCATCGAAACGTCATTGCCTCGCGACATGCGACTCAATACAATATTGTCGGTGTCTCTGAATGGAGACAAGCCGGGAAGAGAGAGGCAGAAATGCCTAGGCGATTGCAAGAGTATGAAAGCACTTTTTGCTGAAATTGCAAGGGGATGGAGGAGCGAGGGAGTGGATGAGGAGGATTGTTACATCGAGGTGACGTATGATTGGAAGCCGGAAACGGATGAGGGACGAATTGCGTATCTGGAGCGATACCACGAGTCTGGGCTGAAAGATTTGTACAATGAGATCAAGGAGAACCAGTGCTGGGATTATGAGGCTAATGCCCGGTGTATCATCAACATGAAGATCTGCCAGAAATATTGAAGCAACAGCATCGTGTGGGCGTTCGGACATGCTATATAGAAAGTTCTTGGACTAGATTGCAATTACTTTCACGGTGTACTCCGTAATCACTGCCGCATTAACGTAAACATCGGAATGCCTAGTCTCCATTAGTGCAGACCCCCTGCTTAGCGGGACCTTTAGCGGTCCTACTCATAAAGTCCGCATCTAGACCTTTTTGAGCTTGGTCCCGCGCTACCTCGTTAGCCTTGGGACTAGGACGCCGGCGATGGGAGGCAACGGAACCCGACATGAGAAGGTTTAGGGTTAGGGTTATTACGCCTGGCCGGAAGGGCGGTCGGCGAGTGCCTAAGCGAAGTCTTCCGCGAGCTCTCCCATCCATTTATCCTCTTAGTGTCTCCCCATCCCTTAACTTACGCATTCGTAAGCACATCTTCCATCTTAATTCGATTCTCATCATTGCATTCCTGCCACCCACCTCGATTCAGACTAGCATAGCTGGTCTTCGCGCTTCGTCTCGGGTCGCAGCTCGGCTATGGTAGAAAAAGACTCCGTCATGGTAGAAACTCGGTATTTTGTCAGCGACTAGTCAAGGGCTGACACCCCCAAGGATTGCATATGCACAGTATAAACTCAGTATATGTTGAGCATATACTGTTCCATAGCCGAGCTGTAAGCCCCCTTCGTCTTGAACGCTTCATCCCTGAAAGGAGAAGCTACACAAGAATCATTCCTCAAGCCGAAGATCCGATTGCACAAAGAGCGGTAAATAATTACACATGCACAAAGCAATGACATTACAGAGTTCAACAGTCGACCAGATACTGTCTTCGAAGCTGGATCATGGTGCATCAATAACCGAGATAGCCTTCAGCTTGGGAAGGCGGAGGCAGTTGCTAGTTAGGTTGAGCTGAAGCCCGCGTGTCTGAGTATATATTGAGGTTTCTGCCACTGAATTCGAAAGTGAGTGTCCACAGATGAGGTAGTGAGCAGGTGTAAGAACGGCCAAGCAGGAGAATGGGAGTGTGGCCTCTAAGTAGTTAGACTTGCTGAATAGAATTTCCTAGATGCGCATTCACTACTTTGGACACGAGCAAGGATCGTACTACCACAATCCGCGCAACCGATGTGGGTGAATCGCCCAAAGAAGAGAACCTTCACTCATTTGAAGCCATCATAACGAAGTATTCCGCCGATAAGATGCAAGCAATGTTAATGGGGACAACGCTTTTGGAGGACGAGAATCTTGTAAAAGAAATAGACGTTCCAAAGTGACATAGTATGAATGCTAGCAGGAATGTTTCGAGTCTTGAAGAAAAGAGTCTATGACAACATGATTAGCTTCAAATGGGTATTTGAACGCAAAAGGCAAGACTCTTCATCCTGTTCACTATTGTGCATCTGTTGCAATATGCCATCGCTGTTTGCCCCATGTTTGCCTTTCCTAAGAACCTTGTTAGCCTTGCCTAGAGCGCTTGGCCACATTAGCTACTGCAGAATCCCATTTCCACATAGTATCATTATTCTAGCGCTTTCTACCCCTATTATTGCTGCATGTTAGATTTTCAGGTCATGCAGTCATTACCACCCAATTGTGCCCTTGCCAAATTGCGACAGCATCCAGCCTGACCGGGTCGAACGGAAGATGGAAAATTCCCCACTGCCGGTAATTGTGGCAGGGAACGCGTGAAGAGTAACAGCTGTTCCAACTCAGTTCAGTCTCCGTGCTTGAGTAATGCAGAATCAATGCTGACGGTGAAGAACAGCTGCCCCTCAAGCCCTTTTAGCGTTGTTTAGACTTGGCAAGCGCGCTAAGATTTAACGCTGTCGCGATCACCTCCAAACATCAGTCTCAAGGCCACTGACATCTCTAATCCGTGGCCTAGTTCACACAAAATTTGTAGTGCATCTCTAGCCATGACTACCTTAGAAAGCGGTTCCGAAGTCCAATCAAAAACTAACTCGAGCGAGCATGAAACTTCAAGGAGTGACCCCTCAGTGAACAGAGACCAGCTGCCCGAAGACTCACCTGTTTTCCTCTTGGAGGAAGCTCGGCAAGCATTTAGACGTCATTTACCTCCCTTTGTTATAAAGAAACGTTCACAACTCCGCCGAAGATGCGTAATTCCCACCGTCAATGGCACACGACCAACGTATCCCACCACGATAGACCTATTTCTGAGACCATGGGACAAAGATCACGTGTACTGGACGATCGATATGAATCACAAAAGGTATATTGTCTCAGCATTTCCTGGAGATAAGGGGCTAGGCGGTGCCAAATGGCTCACTTGGACTGGACTTGAAGACGGTTATCACGAAAAGCCGCTGGCTCTTTCTCAATTTTCGTCAACTCACCCTCCGCCAACAGCGTCCACAGCCGCCAGTCTATCAAGTGAGTCAGCTCTTCGTCTGATGATGACGTACTGACAGTGAGCAATCAAGTAGATAAGCGGCGCCGCCACACTGAGACTACGGATTCCTCAAGGCTCAGCGAGCAGGAGATCAACGATCAAATGACAACGAACGCCGGCTCCACGGACTTGTCATCTTGCTCAGGATCTACTTCCGCCCTTAGACCAATCGTGAACAACTGTAGGACCGATCAGACGTTAACAAAGAACGCCCTAAGCAAGGGCAAGAGGCCAACCCGGCACTCAGAGCTCCCTGCTAGAACTTTGCATGATTCATCTCAAGGAAGCGAAAATGTTAGTAAACGGAGAAAATTGGATATCTCTCCGCGTGAGATAAGGCGTTTGCAGGCCATCGCTCCGCCTCCCTTAAGGCAGCCTAAACGTCGAAGTAGCGCAGCGCCGATTTCAGCTCCCCAGATACAATCAACTTTAGCTGCAGTGCAACTTCCGGCGCCGACGTCCACGGGCTTGTTCTCGCTTTCAAACCTCTTCAATCAAGATCCACCAAACATACTCTCCCAATCTTCGCAGCCATCAGCCTCGAGTCCTGGGACTCCCAGACCGCTAAATGAACCCATCGCAGGGGATCAAGATAAGCTAAATCGCACCACGCTAATAGTTCGTGTTGCTCCCTCGTCGGAGTACACACCCTTAAAGCTCAGCGAATGTTCTAGCATGTCTACCTTCTTTTCCAAGGCTATCGGCGTCTGGAACCTTACGGAACAAGACATCGAAAAAATCAAAATTGTGTTCAAGTGGAAGCATGTTGATGACCCCATGCGGGTTATGGTCATGAATCATAACCAAGCTTGTTTCGCTCACATGCTGGACGAGATCGGAGATGCACCTGTTTGGAGTGATGAGAAAGGGAAGTGTCTCCTTGATGTTGAGATCGTGACGAAACACTAGACAAATGTTTGAGGAGGATTCAGGAGCGGCCTTCAGAAACGTAAGGACCACCATTGTGGAATGAAGTCTCAGCAATGGCTCAAGTGATCTACTTGGGCGACAAAGAGATTTGTTGATACCCCGCGGGCGGCGATACTAGTGTTATTTGGGATTTTTTAGGGTCCATGTTGCTTGGACAATTTCCGAAACGGATATCCATGACTTGAGCTGACTCATGAGAGTAATTCATGTACATGAAGATTCGATCATACTAACTTTACTATTGAGCGCTCAGTCTGCTCAGAGTCCCTTCATGGACTGATGGAGGACGGTCTAAGACACCATCGGGTGCATTTACGTTCGTGGCGCTAGCTGTTGCGGGGCTGTGGAAATGCCAGGTTTCAAGCTCTGTTGCAGTAGCCATAGTTCAAATCGCACCTTTCTAGATCGTAGATAGCAAGTGAAACCCTCATTTTTGAGGACGAAAGCACCTCCGACGCTCCGCCTCTTCATACTTCTCGGTGCTACTCGTGGATGGTTAGTGTAAGGAACGATGACGTTTCCGTGGGTTGAAAGTGTGTAGAAGGGTGCACCACCTACTTGAACAGCCGAGAGAATTGAAGCCTACAAGCTGGTCAACACGCCCTAAAAGCAGCCTAAAATCCGTCCCTTAGGTAAGAAAACTAGTGCCCGGAGCTTACCGGTTTAATGACTTAAAACATTACTTCCAGGGACGCTCTAGGCTTCAGCCCTACCGGCTGTTCAAGTAAGGAGTTTGTGCAGCTGGGGGGGGAACCCTTGTGACTGAAGACGCGTAGCTGAAAAAGCGGGGAAGACAGATCAAGTTGATTTGATTGGGTGTACGGAGTACTTTTGCCGAGCTACCTTAATCTATTTGGACAAACTTAAAACTCGAAATTCCTTTTCAACAAACAGGTGGATAAGAAGGCTAGAAGGAGCAATGTGATCTGTTGGGGCCCGCCCAGAAAAAAACCCTTGGACGCTTCCCCTCTTTTCGGAATTTCGCTCTACCCTCCTTCATATACTGACCCGTCAACATGATATCTCCATCCATCATGCTATCATACAATTATCAGTAACATCTCTCATGAAGTGATATTGGGGCACTATGCGTTGTGCGGAGGGACAATTAACCTGAGAAGGGTGAACAATAATAGTGGATGATTGGAGCCGAAGATGGTGGGACCCCATGGGACCAAAGCGGAGCTTTAGAAGAGCCGAGAATAGGATGACAGAACGTGATACATTGAGGATGTGAATACACCGAGGCAAGTTGGATTTTTAGGGAGCAATGGGACCGTCCGAGAACGTTGAACAAAGATGTTCGATGGCGTGGTAGTCAGTAATCGGCCGATGGATGTTGAAGACTAGCCCTAGGCGTCGTCTTCGGCCATACCAGCTAGGTTCATGCGAGTGCGCTTTAATGCAGGCGCAGTCTCAGCGGTTCCTGACTTGCGTTTGTTGCCAGCTACAGCTGTTTTGAGACCAGGGGCATTCGCGAGAGGGGCGGCGGTCTTGCGCTTAGGATTCACACCAAAAGCGGCATCTTTTGGGTCATCTGAACTCTCGCTACATGGTGAGGGCGAGTTGCCTCTCGAGTTGCTGCTTACACCTGGTCCTGGCTGCGTCTGATGTTCATTAGCATGCTCCCGCTCCAGATAGGTCAAAGCATGGCTTACTCCTGCAACGGCGGAGCCGCCGCTCCCTGCCGCGCCCTTGGAAGATTGTGGGTTGCCAACTGTGGCACTTGAGAAAGGAATAGGTCGAATTAATGTACCGGCTGGCAAGCTGCTACCGCGGACTGTACCTGGTCTCATGCTCCTCGAGTCATTAACACCTAATGCAATCAAGCGCTGCGCTTGGTCCGTGGAAACAGAGAATCCATTCTTAACGTCGATGGCTGGTTTCTTAACGCGACGGATCGCATGCTGGGTTGCGTCCATGATATCGGAGGCTTTCGGTTTCGCTTCTGTTCCGGTTTTCTTCCTCCCTTGGCTCGCAGTCGCGGTTGGAGCATATGGATGCTCGACAAGTTCCTGACGCCATACCAGAGGCTTCCCGTTGCTGGCCTGACGATCACCCTAACCAAGACATTAGCATACTTTTGCGATCCTAAGATTGTCAGGACTTACCATATTTGACTGCTGTGTCCCAGTTCTCTCCACCGTACGCTCGGGTAAGCGATCTGCGCCGGCTTGTGGTCCTTCGAGCAATGGTATCCTACCCACTCGAGAAGGTGCTCGAAAAGGCTCTTGTTGTCGGGAATTGATAGGTCCGAGACCTAGGTATTGGTTGTGGAATGGGCGGTGATTGGATTCCAGAACCTGTGTAACTGGCACACTTTGAAGTTTCTCTGGGAGTCTGAGCGTTTCAGGATGAGGGCAAGTTTGGCCTTGGTCCTGGCCATGGTGGATATTTGCAATCGGCCTCGCCTGTTGGCCATTTCCATTCATGTACTGAGGCATTGGCGTGACAGGCAGTCCCTGCGGTCTCGCTAGGCCGAATTTGGTCGTCCAACTAGTCAGAAAATTTTCGTTCTCATCGTGCATCTGCATAATCGTGATGCGGTTAGCACGATAGTGTGCGTAAACAGAGTCTAGGGTTTGAGGGACAAGGTTCGGGTCCAGGAAAGATGGGCTCATGGGTGAACGCACGGGAAGATGGAGCCCTGCAAGCAGACATCGTGTCAGTGTTCAGGCCAGATTATCGCTCATGTGTAACATACCTCGCTGAAGGTATTGCATGCGGTTGTTGAGACTACCAACAGAAAGAGGAGAGCTAGAAGTGTAAGGAGAAAGTGGCGAGCTAGGTAGCTGAGCCTGCTGATGCCGTTGATAGGCATGAATGGAAGTCTGAGTAAGCGGATAGATTGGGCTGGGAACCACCCTCGCCTGAGCCTGGACTGGGCACTGTTGTTGGGCTTGCATAGAGCGCAAAGCTTTCCGCTCTTGCCACCTGAGATAAATCCACTTTCGTTCTGCCAGGCAAATATTATCGATCCTGTGCTGGCGATGCCATTGCTCAACCTCTTCAGCATTTCGCTGCAGATGATCGGCGCTGCTCAACTTTCCCCTTCTACTTACACTCACATCGAGCATCTTCGCCGCCTTTGCACGAGCCACGTCATACAACCAATCCGCTTCGATATCGGTGATCGGTTCGTCCCCTATCTTCCATCCTGGGGGCGTCAGTAGAGCTCCAATATGCCCCACCCCAGGAATGCTGTGGTTAGGACCTATTTCATCCGCGCGACGAACATATGGATTAACGAGAAGCCCATGCTCTCCGGGAGTGGCAGGGTTAGGTGCAGGCGTGATGTTGGTGCACTTAAGGGGAGCAGATGCCAAAGGTATATGGCCTTGCCTTGGAGGTGCCAAATCACCCAACGTCTCGTTAATGTTGGGGAGTTGCTTAGCGGGAGCAGGCTCGCGGATGTCGGGTGCGTGACTCGTTTTCTGAGATGATGGTAGGGTTTTGGGGGCAGTTGATGCTGTGACATTGCGAAGACCTGTACTAAAACCGACCGAAGGGCCACCTAAGCTTCCATCCGCCGATGCTGAGCGCGGGTTGAATCAGCAAAAGCTCACGAAGTTGAGACGAAGTGCTTTGTTCAAGAAGTGTATGTGGACGTGTGGATGATAATGAAATGGTGTTGAATCAAGACATACAGCTAATACCAAGATTTGCTGGCCTCAAGTTGACTCTATTGCCGGTGTTGGTAGAGTTCGGTGCCATAGTGTCATTGTCACTGGGTATACGTCAACATAATGATCCTATCGTTCGATGGAGCACTGCTTTACCGCAGGTGCACGTGCTTCTCGCCGCCGTCTTGAACGCTCTCGAAAGAAGTTTTGCTAGACTCTGGATCTGTTTGGCTTGGGCTCGTACTGTCCGAAACTGAGGGTTTTGATGATGTATGTGTTGATGTAACTTGAGTGTCGTAGACCTCGCGACCAGCTTTGACGCGTTCAGCTGAGCCTTTGCTGGGCTCCTGCTGCGTGGTATTACCAGTCGCAGTATTCATGTCTGGTGGGTTCTTTAAAGTGTATGCTCTTGCAGTTGACGCGACCTCGAATTATGCTGATTTCACGATCCCTCAAGTGGGCTTGATCAATAATAAAGATAGAGGATATGGTGAATGAGTGAAAAAATCTCGTCCTTAACCAAGTTTAGCGTGAATTATCGAGCCATCTTCATTCACAGCGATGATCCACTATTCAAGGTGTTCAGGACGTGGCGCGGGGCTAGTATCGTCGTGATGTGACCTGAATTCGAACAAAAATTGCGAAGTGACGCGAAACGGGGATAATATCGGCAGTCTGAGCTGCACAAGTTTCAAGGTCATTATGCACGTGTGGACGTGGAATCGCCCATTAGAGGTCTGGAATTTTTGGTTTATGAATATCAAGTTGAGCTCCGAGCTTTCTACCACCATGATACATTCAGAAAAATGAAGTCTTGTCTACAACCCCGTCGTACCGCCATCACACATTGCCTGACCGTCGCTCATAAAGCCATAAGATACGGGATGATGCGCTGAGCTGAGGGTGGAAGAATTCCCATCTCGTAGATGCTCTAATTCCAGCCATCATTGTTGCCGGCAGTGGCATCCTCAGCGCCCCAACCTGAAGCGGCTTCGCCGTTGGTATGACCATTCCCCTTGGGAGCTGGTGCACCCCAGGCGTCGCCACCAGCAGCTCCGTCATCACCTTCGTCGTCCGTATCGTCATCGAATTGAAGGTCCTCTACGTTATCTGGCTTGTGGCTCTCGAGAAAGTCGGGGATTTCTTGCTTCGTCTCCAGTAGAAGCTTCACCAAAGCATCAGCAATGTCCTCATTTCTGTCATTGTAGAAGGATGTCGCCATGCCGACATTGCCGATGCGTGCAGTACGTCCAATACGATGCACATATTCGTGTATGCCCCCGTGGTCGAATGAAGGCATATCGTAGTTGATGACATGCATGACGTTCTTGATATCCAGACCACGTGCAGAGACGCCAGTGGCGATGAGAAGGGGCGCTTTGCCGGTTCTAAAGGCACGCCTTGGATATGTTAGAATGTAAGGGGATAGCAAAGCGGCCTTACTTACAAAGCATCCTCACGCTCACGCTGCGTACGATCTGAATGGATGGAAGTACTAGGTAGGCCACGATTGTACAGAAAATCGTCAAGGAAATCTGCACCCTTCTTCGTGTTGACGAAAACGATGGTGCGAGCTGGTGGCATGGATAAGAGAAGATCGAACAGGCAATCGCGCTTCTTTGCTTCATCGACCCAAAGGACCTGATACTAGTAAGCAATCTATGCGGCGGGATCTGGAGCTTGGGTGGTACCTTTTGAGTAACGTTTATGTGTGAAGAGCCTGCACGGCCAACGCGGATACGGATGTGCTGCTTTGACATGTACTCCTTGGCAACTGCACGGGCCTCCTTGGGGAACGTAGCAGAGAACATCATGTAAACATGGTCATCGTCATCGTTAGAATCTGAAAACAGTCAGTATCCACGAAACGTTTGGGTATTAATGGCCAAGATACCTCCCCCCATAATCTCACGCATATCATCAACCCAATCGGGGCTGACCATCTCGTCCGCCTCGTCAATGATAGTGTATCTGCTCATGTCAACTTTTCGTTCAGCATCTTGTAGGACATAGCAACTTACTTGACACGACTCAATGTCAAAAGGTGTCCACGCTGCATGAAATCCTTAAGACGACCAGGGGTTGCAATGAGCACGTCGCATCCCTTGCGCAGCTCGTCCATTTGCTCACGGCTAGGACCCCCACCGTAGGCAACACATGGACGAAGCATAGAACGATAACAAAGGCGACGAGCCTCATCAAAGATTTGTGTGGCAAGTTCGCGGGTGGGAACAACGATTAGAATCAAGGGTTCACCGCGGACAGCATTCTCCGGGCTGTAATGTTGTGCTGCACTTGGACGAGGCGCTGCAAGCTGCTTCGCTTTACCCATAAGCTTAGATATAGTGGGAATCAAGAACGCAGCAGTCTTGCCAGATCCTGCGTCTCATCAGCGTCTGTCCGAGCGTACTGCTAATTTCGTGTTCCTCACCAGTCTGAGCAATGCCAATGATATCAATGTTTCTGAAAACTGAAGGGAGGACATATGCCTGGATCGGAGTAGGCACTTTATATCCACAAAGCTCAATGTTCTGAAGCATGACAGGATGCAGGCCGGCATCTTCGAACTGCGCGGACACTGTTAGCAGAGCACGAAACCGAGGAGCAGATTCTACATACTCTGGAGACAGGTTCTATCTTGGTCTCGCTCTCGAAGGTGACGTTCATCTCAGTAATACTGGATATTTATCATTTCGTGTTTAGTCCAGGATCAATGGATGCGGCTTACTGCTTGAACTGATCACCCTTCTTCATCTGATTCTCGTCACCGAAAAGCATCTCCTCTAAAGCTTCGTGGCGAGGAGCGACATCACCGTACTCCTCCGACCATTCGTACCTACTTGCATTGGCGGCCCAAGAAGGAGCATTTGCGTCTGCGTCCGCACTTGCAGCAGGGACGGAGGGACCTGTGTCACGGGGTCCGGCATTGTACGCGTCGTAGTCAAACTTCTGAGGCTTGGCCCATTGAGCATCGCGCACACGCTTGATGGCTTCTTCGTTCACTTGAATGTTAGCCACTTTATTCGTGACATCGGCAAGGGCTTCGCCGTTCTCAGACATCGTGAGTTGAGAGACTGTGTGAATTGCTGCTGAACTGCGTTAGCGGTCGATGCTTACTCGTTAAGAGACCGACTTGACGTGTACAAAGGTGCAGAGATGACAAGAGAGGCTGGTAGGGAGTGGAACAATGTTCATAGGTGGTTAGATCTTGAAACAAGATCACAATTGCTCTGAGTTGAATCACTGGCATGACCTCACTTCAAAAGTACGCTCGTTTTCAACCCAACACGTTGAGTAATTATGTCGCGGTCACAGCGATAGAATGAATGCAGCAGTGCAACCAATGATTATGAGAGTTGGATGCTCAGATGGAGGCTATCACCTTGAAGTAGAGCAAGCAAGAGCGGGGCGGAGGTGAGGTGGATGAGACGGACAAGAACAGGTGAGCACATACCTTTGCTTTTGCTTGATGGTGCAGACTAATAGTGTCTGCGAATGCCTTGAAGGTGAGATGAACTTGATGGCCTATGTTCGTCTGAAGCAAGAGTCCTGGTGGGCTTTTGACTGGAAAAATTTTCTCTGGGTCGTGTTTTGCCTGGGGGAAGAAAACTTGGGATCAAGATTCCGGTTAAATATCCATATCCGATGCTAGCACTTCTTAGGCTGAGGCAATCAGTACCTTAAATGAATGCGATGCCGTTCACTGGGTAACAAATAAAAGCAATCTGGGGGACTCACACCCCTAGCTATTCCACCGGTATCAGTATGGTAGAGTTTAT
This sequence comes from Cladonia uncialis, assembly GCA_002927785.1. Classification (NCBI taxonomy): domain Eukaryota; kingdom Fungi; phylum Ascomycota; class Lecanoromycetes; order Lecanorales; family Cladoniaceae; genus Cladonia; species Cladonia uncialis. The sequence continues at coordinate 27,605 of NAPT01000020.1, read as the reverse complement.
AGTGAAATCTATTCTTCGGTAGGAGGGTTGCGTGTGTGATTGTTATTGAGGCAAGTGGCTCATCTTCTCCTTTGCGGCTCCTGCAGTGTCCTCAGAGGGCCTTCACCTTAGTCCGCACATCTCCACTTGCCGGCCGTCTCTCATACCACAAGATATTCCCCTGTGAGCGGTCAGACCACTTTCACAGCACTTCGCTCTTTGTGATGACTGCTCTCGCCTGTTCAACATTCCGAGATGAAGAGTCGGGCTTTCAGAAGCCAACGGTGCGGTGCTTAGCCTAGGGCTAAGTGAGGTCGCTGTTCGCAGCATATGAAGCCGCAAAACCGGAATCCGCCTTGTGGCAAGCTGTGATACCCCTAGCCTCGTCACTTAGGACCCCTCCCATCATCCAGGAAGAGAGTCAGCATCGCATATGTGTATCGAAGAGTCGCTCGGTTCTCTAATGATCAGTCTTCCAAATTCTGAGCTGTCGTTCACTTTATCAGGCATCCCAATGGCCACCCAAGCTCTTGCAAAGCCCTCAAAATGTCTTTGGACCCTTTGGTAGCAGTACACCGTAGCTACCTTTCCCATTTAGATCAAAGCATATAAGGACTTAAAGCTAGAAGGCCCCAACAATAGATCAAACGTATTAAGGTCATGCCCGTGCCCTAGATTGTCCAGTCCTGGTATAGCATTTGAGGTATGAACAGCTAAACACAACTTCTGAGGCTTGAACATCGTAGGACAAGTCAGTGGAGAATATAGTGACTTCGCAGAGTGCAAGCATGGATGGTATAGATTCATAGCCAAAAGAAAAAGTCAGACAGAGAGCTTTATGCATGTGAACTTGATCGTAGAGAAGACGGGTATTTACAAAGTTCATTTAGATAGGCTCAGATCTTTCTCTCATTATGAATTGAGATGCGCAAATGTAATTACTCTCTAAATGCCATAGTGATCTGACAGCGGGTTCTTGGTCGCCACAAGAACGCTATACAGATTATGCTTTTGCTTGACCACGGCATTGCCTTGGATGCTGCTAGTATACCAGAACGGTAGCTCTTTCTTTCTAGAGAAACCCGAGCTGTAGGAAATACAGAATCATAAATCTCTAATATTTCAATAGGGTCACGTTCCAAAGCGAGGTCATTACTGTTTCTTCCAAATGGCATCCCAGGACGGAGCGGCCCCAGAGACGATTGATATGCAGTGGTTAGGCGATGGCTACATTACAACGAGATTGGTCAGCGCAAAGGATCGACCTTATGTGATACCAATTGTGTTCTCGTCAACTGCGGTCATAGCAGAGGGAGGACTTCAGAAAGTCAAGCGTCATGAGCTTCACTGCAGCCAATCCTCGACAATCTTGCGAGTCGCCATCCAGGTTTTCCATGCTGGTGATGAAACCTCATCCTTGCTCTTCAGCACCGGCATGGTCCTGATGCTTTCAATCGGCCTCTGTCCTTGTACATCCCCCTCAGAGAACCAATTCCCATGCAGGCCATACGGTACTCTTTGCGGTAGATGCACTCTTGCAACCACATCCTTCATAGTCTTTGCATCGATTATCCAAAGCTCGCTCTTAGCTTCCTCTTTGCAATCTTCATTTTCATCTAGCTGAGACTCGTCGAATACGTAGCTGACTAGCCATCCGTCATCCTCACTGACTCCATCCTTGCGAGGTACGAAGCGAGACTCTTGTGCATACCAACCATCTGGCATTTTGAAGACTTTAATTGGATCTCTCGGGTTCTGGCTTGCTAAGATCTCATCTATGGTTCTCGTATCCACGCATCCAGTGATTTGGTTAGGAGGATCAGCGATGCCTCGCTCGATGAGTGTCGCCACGTCCACTTTGACAAGCGCGTTGATCTTGACGGCGCGGCCAAGCGCTGCACCAAATGAGGCTCCAGAAACCGAACAGCCGTAGACGTATCTTGAAGGGGACATTGAAACAGACTCGCGGAGGGAGGGAAATTCGAAGGGGATGGCTGAAAGGGCCCACTGATGTGCGATACCATTGTCAGATGAAGCATGTGCACCAGATGGCTGAGATAGACAGAATCGATAGTAATAAAGGCGACACTGCTCTTCCTCTTGTAAATGAGCTGGGATTTGCTGAAGGGATATTGGCGCTGCTAGATTACCCGCATTGAATACGAGCGAAGCAGACGTCAAGCGGCACGCAAGCATGTTCACCACATCCACGCACAAATTATTGGACGTGACGCTCGGTTCAACGGAGTTCCACGTATTGGCAGTATGGAAGATACAGCATGGATTTGTCTCAAACCATCGTACCTCCTGTGGCTGGTAGCGAGGAAAGATGCCGAATCTAGAGCGACTAGAAGGATCATATTCTAACACTGGCCTGTTCTTGACCAGATTTAGAGGATCGAGGGAAAGCGGAAGGTCCATGATAACCGTGTGCGTTCTAGAGACTCCAAAATCATGCATCATCTTGGCCGAAGCGATTCCAGGAATTGCAGCGTTCACGACGCGGGTCTGAGATGAGAGATTTCTACGGGAAGCAGGGTTGTAGGTGGGAGCTACAATGGAATAATTTACATAGGGTGGAACGAAGGTTGAGTGATACAGTATCAGCTCCCTTGTATTAGGATCGACGCGAGGCTACACATTATCAGCGGTGTACATTTTTGCCCAAATCTTCCCTTAAGACGTACGTGTGCAGTAGTCCATTCTCTCAACCAGCTGAATGGCCCCGTGCCCCCAAAACCAGTACCTAGGTCTTGTACAGCTTCCCCTTCGCTTGCTCTTCCGTTGAACCAATCGACTGTCTCAAGCCCTGGAAGTGCAATACGTATTGGTGGGCCGCTCTCGCAAGTCGCCAGTGCCCGTCCGTCATGGTAGAGAACCGCAGTATTAGCAACACTGATTTTCTTGATAGACTGCTGGGAGCCTGGCAGGTGCGAGAGTATGACCAGAGCAATGGTTCTCAAGATCCGCAAGATGATCGTAATTAAGGAGCTTAAAGGATTGACGAGCGTAGCGATGCTGGGTAGTATTGGCATTTTGAGGGAGGACGAGGTTTTTGACGAAAGGTAGACATCAGTCAAGATGTACTGGTTGACGAATTGTGGTTGTATCGCCCCCTTCTCGCCAAGGCGTTGAAACGAAACGCCGCTGAGCATGCCATCACCGTCAAACCAGTGGGCATCGCGCCCAAGAGCTTCGTTTGTTACTGGATTTCCCCCATTGCGCACATATTCTCCGCCTGCAAGCTCTTCAGGTATGTCGCCAGTGTATGTACAAGGTGTTAAAGGCAATGTTCTCTGGACAGGCGCAAAGTTTCCGGAGAGATAGCTGGATGCTTGATCAACATGTATGCCTTCGCGGAAGTAGCGTTTCTTACGGATGACCACTGTTCTTCCCTTCGCCTAAGCTTACTTGCTCTTCAGCTAAAGCTTCCAGCATAGTATGGCACAGCTCCAATCAATCGCATTTACTTCATGAGAGATGCAAAGTCGTCTCTGTCCAAGACTCCAAGGTGTGAGAGGCGCTCGCCAATCCTAGGCCTTCCCAACATCGTTCTCTAGTCGCAGTGGCAAAGACCGGTACGTCTTTCGTTCTGAACAAGCACGTTACATGGAGCCGGAGCTTTACGGAAAAGCTTTTGCATCAACGTTGTTGATGGAATAAGGGTGCAATATCCATGCAATCAGCTTCTGAAGGGCTGCTCTCTTGATGTCAGTGGCCAATTTCAAGGAGCTTCTTCCGATCCTACCGAAAGCGGCCACCTCGGCAGCTAATTTAGGGTATGTGAGCCCTGGCGATGCGAGCGTCGCTGCTTTTACTGCCCGCATGACGCCGAGATCGTAAGTCGTCATGATGCATACCAAGATATTCGCTCTTCCCAAAGCATGTCACAGACAACAACGGCCGGCATTGCACATCATTGCACAACCACGCTCTTTGGAGGAACACAATCACTGTGACAGCATTGGACCCTCTTTCGCATTCTATAAGCTATAGTAATATCACACAAGGAATCCTTCGCGCGGCCGCCAATCCTTGCTCTCCTTACTAGTACTTCCCCGCATTCTCCCGTTGTTTGGATGGTTTCGTGCCCCAGAGGATCATGACTCCTGCACCAGAGTCACTACTTCTATGCCCATGATCACACAGATATGGGGTATGACTATGCCTTGGTGTAAGTTTTAAGACTCCAATTCCGAACACTGTGAACAATTCGCTCATATACATAGTCACCTCAAATACACGATACCGCCGGCGGTAGCCTTGACTCTGTGCTACCGCCCGCTGTTCACGCCTCTTGACTTCTACAAGATCCTATTTCTCATAACGGTATGACTAGACAGTTCTTAGTACGAGTTGATACTAAGTATCACTAGATCGCCGTTGTCTCTACCACGCCGTGGGACTCCTACCTCATTCGCACTCGAATATGGACATATCCTCCGAACGCAATTGTGGGGCCTACCCTGTTCAAGATACCAGCAGAAGAAGTCTTCTTCTTTGTCATACAGACCTATATCACATCCGTCCTCTATTTACTCCTCAGCAAGCCTACTTTCCACCCTGTCTACCTTCGAGGTCAAAAGCTGCTCAATGAGGGAAGAAAACTGCGGCAGTGGCGATGGTCTGGGATACTTGGCATCACTGCTTGTATCCTTTGGGGTTTTCAATTAATTGTAGCGCGCAGAGAGGGCCTTTATATGGGCCTAATACTTGTTTGGGCTGGCCCATTCGTCTTATTGCTCTGGTAAGACGAATCGAATTGTTGAATTGTTGTACAACACATGCTAATTCCCCTCAGGAGTCTGGCTTATCAGCTAATCATGGAACTTCCGCTCAGTAACACGTTGATACCGGTTGCTCTTCCAACCCTCTACCTTTGGATTGTCGATACGTTAGCTTTGAGGAGAGGGACTTGGGTAATTGAATCCGGTACTAAGCTAGGATGGCATTTGTGGGATGGTCTTGAGATCGAGTATGTATACCTTTGTGAAAGACGGATCCGAATTGCTGACAAGAAGACAGAGAGGCTGTTTTTTTCCTTCTAACGAATGTGCTCATAGTCCTTGGTCTAGTCGCGTTCGATAACGGCTACGCTATCCTGCAAACATTCGATTGTCTCTTTCCCAAGGTCCAACCGCTTCCTTCGCCGTTACTTCTCATAAGAGCGCTACTTGTTCCTGCCAGTGAATACGACGATCATCGAATAGAAGGGCTACAACAGGCACTAGCGCGTCTCAGAGCGAAAAGCCGAAGCTTCTACCTCGCGAGTGGAGTCTTTCAAGGCCGGTTACGAATCGATCTGATATTGCTCTACTCTTTCTGTCGAGTAGCCGATGATTTGGTTGATGACGCTGGATCAGTAGAGGAGGCAAGGCACTGGATCGCTAAGCTAAATGACTACCTCGACATTAGCTATGCAACGAGCTCAGCCCATCCTATGCAACGGCAGCGCTTCATTAGTTCAATTTTTCCTCCAAATGTACAGGCTGCCCTCACGCTCCTCCCAACGCTGTACCTCAGCCCTCAGCCGCTTTACGACCTTCTGAAAGGGTTTGAAACAGACCTCAATTTTTCCTCTCCCAGTAATCCTTACCCTATTGAAGACGAAGCTGCCCTTCGGCTATACGGGGCCCAAGTAGCGGGTACCGTTGCGGAATCTTGCTTGGAACTTGTTTTTCATCACACACAGACAAGCGTCTCCGAACAACAGCGAAAAAGTATTGTCCAGGCTGGAGGTCGTATGGGAATTGCCCTGCAATACGTCAACATAGCCCGCGATATATCTGTTGATGCTTCGAACGGACGTGTGTATCTTCCTACTAATTGGCTCAATGAGCAAGGCTTGAAGCCCGAGGACATCCTAAAAGACCCTCACAGCACTAGGGCCGAGATGTTGCGGCAGCGACTTCTGGATAGTGCCATGGCAATTTATCATGAGTCAAGAGGCGCAATTGAAGAACTGCCCTCAGAAGCTCGAGGTCCAATGCGGGTGGCCGTTGAAAGCTATGTCGAGATCGGCAGGGTGTTAAGGGAGCCAGGCTACAAACTTAAAGCTGGTCGCGCTACGGTCCCGAAATTGAGAAGAATACAGGTAGCCTGGAAGGCTTTGAAAAAAAGTTGAAGTTCCAACTAACATCACACGGCATCAACGATTTCTGCATGCTGCATGAAAAGCGTATGTAAATACTGTTCGAGATACCACTTTGTACCATATTGCATTGGGCTATGCCCCTGCTACTCAGATCTGTATATAACAAAATCCACCTTTCGACATTCAGTACAATTCACATGCTGCTTCCGAAGTTGATCACCTAAAAGGTTTCATTTGATTGAGTACTTCCAGAATCTTGATGCAAGATGCCTACCTAATACTTTTCCATACATTGGCGCTAAATAATCTGTTTCACATGGTACTGCTATTCTTTCCCGGATTGCTATAGATCTCTTCATTCAAAGAGTCCATATTCTATGCAACACCACGCACATAATTCACCCACCGAGCTCTCTGGATTCCCTAGGGACAGGTTGAATCATCCAGGAAAGAAAGCACCACCACTAATATAATGCCCTCGAACTGCCAACTTTCATCACCACCACGTACACCGCCAAGTGCCAATGATGGCGCGGAGAGTTTTACAGGAAAGTTGATTAAGTCCCGGTTCCAATGCCTGTCCCGAATGACTGGGTGAAAATGGTGACTAGCTGTTTGGATCGTGATGCAGAATATGAGACCAAGTTTGACTGCCTCTATTGGGGGAAGCTTGAGGGAGGACGAATGCCGGGAACATGATGTTTGGAATGAGACTAATCGACTTAATCTTGCTTTGGAAGTTCGGGCAGCTGCTTCTAATTAGCCTTAGGATTCACAGATTGTTCATCTGCAATGCAATCACGGAGTACTGCTCCAACCCGCCGCTGCTTCGAATTGTACCTTAATCAAGCCCCTTAAGCACTGCTTATGGGGTCAAGATAAGGCCCAGGTGACCTAGAGCCGCCGAAAAGTCTAGGCGAACTCTAGGCGGCTTTAGGCAAGGGCAGCCCCGCAGCCGCCGCTAGGCACATGCAATCGTCATTGTAAATTCTCGGCTGGGAGCGGATTTCTTTTACTTCACTGCCTTCCAACATGTAGAAGCTTTACCAGTCCCCCGTGCGAAAGCTGTCATGAGCGAGAAGTCCGGCCAAAAGACTGCAATCATTGTAGGTATGCTCGTCACTGATTGCTCGGTACCCAAATCAGGACTGATCAAGCGGTTTCCCAGGTGCTGGCGTTGGCGGCGTTGCAACAGCAGCCCGTCTTGCAAAGGCCGGCTTTAGAGTCACCGTCTTCGAGAAAAATGACTTTACTGGTGGACGATGCTCCTTGTTATATCATGATGGCTACGTGAGCCTCCCTCTACTTGTGCTTTCGGTTTGCGACTGATCCCACAACCAGCGATTCGACCAAGGCCCTTCTCTCCTCCTGCTCCCTCATCTCTTCCGCGAAATCTTCTATGACCTGGAAACCTCCCTAGAAGCTGAAGGCGTAGAGCTCATGAAATGTGAGCCAAACTACAACCTCTGGTTCAGCGATGGCGAGTCTTTCGAACTATCCACGGATGTGTCTCGCATGAAGGAAGAGGTGGAGAAATGGGAAGGCAAAGATGGCTTCGAGAGATATCTGGGCTTCTTGCAGGAAGCCCATAGGCACTACGAGCTTAGTGTGACCCACGTCCTCAAGAAGAACTTTACATCTCTTCTGTCAATGGCGCGGCCCTCGTTTCTACGGCATCTACTCAAATTACATCCTTTTGAAAGCATCTACTCCCGCGCTTCCAAATACTTCTACACCGAGAGATTACGACGTGTCTTCACTTTCGGGAGTATGTACATGGGAATGTCTCCGTTCGACGCGCCTGGAACGTATTCTCTCCTGCAATATACTGAGCTAGCGGAAGGAATCTGGTATCCCAAAGGTGGCTTTCACAGTGTAGTTGCCGCTCTGGTGCGGGTCGGTGAACGATACGGTGTCACATACCGGCTTTCTACCCCTGTAGCATCTATTCAATTATGCTCCAATGGCCGTCGAGCCACAGGCATTACGCTTCCTTCTGGCGAGTCTATATCAGCAGACGTAGTGATCGTAAATGCCGACCTCGTCTACGCATATAATAACCTCCTTCCACCTTCGTCGAAAGCCACTTCTCTTCAGAAACGCGCTGCGAGCTGCAGCTCGATATCGTTTTACTGGGCAATGAACCGGCAGATTCCTGAACTTACGACCCACAATATCTTCTTGGCAGATCACTATCGTGAATCATTCGACGATATATTTAAAAAACAACTGATACCCTCCCAGCCCTCTTTCTACGTCAATGTGCCATCAAGAATAGACGCCACCGCTGCACCAAAAGGGACAGATTCCATCGTCGTGCTTGTACCCGTTGGCCATCTCCTAGATGAAAAGGAGGGCTCTGGTATCAGACTTGACAGCAAACAGGACTGGGACGCAATGGTAACCAAAGCACGCGAGACTGTTTTCTCGACCATCGAAGCGCGAACTGGAGCCCGAGACTTGCAGGGAGCACTGGTGAAGGAGATTGTGAACACGCCGCAAAGCTGGAAAGAGGTATTCAATCTTGACAAAGGTGCTATTCTGGGACTCAGTCACAGTTTCTTTAACGTCCTTTCATTCAGGCCATCTACGAAACATGCAAGTATCGACAGGTTGCATTTTGTAGGGGCGTCTACGCATCCAGGGACAGGGGTGCCTATATGTTTGGCTGGGAGCAAGGTCACGAGTGAGCAGGTGCTCGGAGTCTTTGCTCTGGAGGCTCCTTGGAGTATCAGGGCTAAGAGACAGGGCAAGGGAGAAGTGAAAGAGATTGACAAGATGCATGTTTTGCCGTTATTATCGAATTTTCACGTTGCACTTTTGGCGTTGATCTTAATGATGGTGGCTTTCATTTGGCAAGGGAACTATTAAGGATGTTGGGAATGATAATTGTGTCTTCTATGTACATCTGAAGTAGAACATTACGGGCCGAAGCAGGGACATGCTATGCCAAGCCAGCCTTGCCGGAGAATTCCTTCAATCGTGTGAGACTAACAAAAATCGAACAGGGTCTTGATATAACGCTGCTTTGAAGTCGGTTTATAAATCAAGAACAACAATAAGCTTTCTTGAAGAATACACCAGGGCCTGTGGAAGTGCGCGGCCCAAGAACATGGAACAGCTGATGCTCCAGAGCTTGATAGTGCATCTGGCGTAATCTTATTTGAAACCAGAAATCTCGCTTACGTATAATCCTAACAAAGTAGAGCCGTAAGGGGATACGGCGCAACCTCAATTTCCCTGCCAAGGTTGGGGTTCAAGTTGTTCGGAAGCCATCCCAAATTTGACAGCCGCACAGTCCAAACGAGCCATGGATTTGGAGCTCTGATTTGCTCGGAAAAGGCTGTCAAAATGAGGAGAAAGCAGCGTGATGCAAGCTACGGCGGCTAATGTGGAGTGACGGCGACGATTGGCACTAGCGGAAAGGGAGCTTGAGAAGTGCATTTTGCATAGTCAAAGTGCATATTGGGGCGGGGAAAGTCTCATGACCAGCGAAAAAACTTCATGTGGGTGTGGAATCGAACAGAGGTTTGATTCCCAATTGCATGGGTTGAGGGTGCATTCGGAATCATCGCAATATGGATTTCTTTGCATAATTATCGTCGTCACAATGATTCATCTGATGGCAAGTACAACAATACCGCAATACTAGCTATCGAATTTGCGAGATTGCGATAGCTGACATTATTATCTGCACAGTAAGCAGGAGCAGATAAAAGCAGCGTCAGATCGAAGTAGGGGACTTGCCGTCGATACAAGCATCTACTTTTAGGTACCAATCTCGGGCCTAAGATGGCCGTAACGGCGGGCCTAAGGGACCCCTAGGCAGGGGTGGAGCTACTAGCTTTGCGGATCCGGACTGCAACCGCTAATCCCGCCATGGTGATGGTGATTTCATCAAATCAGTCTATTCGGACCATTCCAACATGTGGTTATACTGCTGCTGCCACGCACAGGAGAACTTGTCAGCGGCAAGGGGCGGGTATCCATGTCATTGGTGTGGCGTGACCGTCGGTCCACCAAATGCCGGAACTCGAAGGCAAAGTGCAGGGGTACCAGATATGGGACAAAGCACAGTGCTCCAGCTCAAGTGCTGGCTAACCAACGGAAAGCAGCACGAGTAGCACCAAAGCGAAAGCGTCGGAATGCAGCGGACGAGGCAACCATAACAATGATTCCGCACCTCCGCTGGCTATCGTGGCAATACGTGTTGACAAACAAGGGGCCGACATCATGATTGGAAGCAGTTTTGGTTTGCGAAGAAAGCTTGCCAAGTAAAAATATGCATGCGGTGAACGAGTAAGAAATGTGATGCAATCGGCCAGTGACGGACCCCCAGGGTGCTATGTCATGCCACAGAAATGAGGCTTTAGGCACTAGCGTCTCTTCATATACAAACAGCTCGCCCTACCGAAATATCCTTCTCTTCCCATATCAACAAATTCCGATCCTACCCTATCCGATACAGCATACAGCACACAATCACAAGCTGTCGATATGGAGCTCAACAAGCGTACAAACGACGCGATACACGCCAACGGCGACCACTTTGTCAATGGAGCTACCTCTGACATTGCCATCACGACTCATGGCTCGGACTGGTACTTCGTGAGTGGATCCCGAAAACACCGTTTTTGAGGCTCAAACTGATGTTTGCTCAGGCTGTCTGCGCGGTGATGTTTGTTTCGACCATCGCTTTCGCTGGCTTGTCGTTCACTAAGCCCCGTTCCCACCGTGTCTTCCATTACATCACCGCTGCGATCACTATGGTCGCAGCGATCGCCTATTTCACTATGGGCGCCGACCTGGGAGAGACGGGTATCAAGCCTGAGTTCATCCGAACCAACTCCAAGGTCTCTGGCACGCTCCGCGAGATCTTCTACGTTCGCTATATTGATTGGTATGTTTACGTTCGCAATGAGACAAGGCTAGGTTAATGAGAACAGGGTCATCACTACACCGCTTTTACTCCTGGACCTACTCCTGACCGCTGGCATGCCATGGCCCACCATACTCTACACCCTGTTGATCGATGAGATCATGATTATTACCGGTCTCATCGGCGCGCTGGTGTCGTCCAGTTACAAGGTGAACTGGAAAAGCCTCGTCAGACGCAGATCTCGCTAACAGCGATTAGTGGGGTTACTTCACCTTCGGCTGCGTTGCCTTCCTTTGGGTCGCCTGGACTGTCACCTGGACCGCGCGCAAGCACGCTGCTGCCATTGGCCCAGATGTCTCTAAAGTATACCTGATTTGTGGTGTCTGGACTATCTTCCTCTGGTTTCTGTACCCGATTGCCTGGGGACTTTCGGAGGGTGGTAACGTTATTGCGCCTGACTCTGAAGCCGTCTTCTACGGTATCTTGGACATTATGGCCAAGCCTGTATTCGGTACTCTCCTCCTTTGGGGTCACAGGAATATCGAGCCAGCCCGTCTTGGCCGTCAGTATTCTCACCCTTCAATTACAATTCATTCTAACAACCATGCAGTCAATATCCGCGACTATGACGAAGCACCAGTAGCTAGTGTAACACGAGAGAAGCCGTTGAACGGCCACGACACCGGTATTACCGCTACCGATGGCAACACTGCCACAACCACCGGAGCTTCCACCGTCTAGGTCACTCCAATCCACCCCAATGTTATTTATATGGTATCCCATCAGGATAAGGAAAATACCCACCTCCCTAGCGAGTGCGATCTACATCTGGTCTGGCGCCGGGCTTCACTTAGTTCTCATAATCATGTAGCTTGCTGCGTAATAGTCTAAATAGCTCAATGCAAGACATTCATTTGATTTATTTCATCCACCTTGCGAAGTACATCATCATATCTCCCACGTTAGGCCAGACCACAAACCCGCCCTTACAACAAGCTTCCACCTCTTCTCATCATTGGCTTGCCAACCCACACAAAAATCCAACCAGCCAATCCTCCACTTACCCCCCCCCCCCCTCAAACTGGCCCACTCGTCAGAGAGAAAAAATTTCCCCTAGATCTATTCTGCCGCGGGGCCTCTCGCAATCATGTTTAGGGTGTGGCTCTAAGCGAGAATCATACCACTAGACCACTCGAAAGCTCAAGTCGCGATTCGAATAGTCGCCCTTCATTCACCCTTTCCGAAATAAGAATAGATAATCGATTAATTCCCCAAAAATTCATCGAGTCAGAAAACTGTCTGCGACTTGAGCTCGAGTGGTCTAGTGGTATGATTCTCGCTTAGGGCCACACCCTAAACATTGATTGCGAGAGGCCCCGCGTTCGAATCGCGGCCCGAGCCCATGTTATTTTTTTTGCGGTTTTTTGGGGGTGTTAGTATGGAATGTATAGGTGAGATGGGTTTGGGTCGCGGGGTTTTTTTGGTGGTTTTGGAGGGTTGAAGACCCCGAGGGGAGGATATTGTGTAATAAGAGTCAGTCTGCCCCACTACTAACATTTGTATAGGTCGGAGCGCGTTATGTGTACTAAATGCCAGCAGCAACAATATATCATAGAACTAACAATTGCCAAAGGTCTGAACCCTAGATTCAAGTATTACTTACGAGCAAATGATAATGATCGTCGAGCCAATCTTAATGTTTAGTGTACACCGAGCCCTTCAAAACTCCTTCCCACTTGTACCGTTTGACTTCTTTCAGCGTAGGCAAATCTATTCAGGCTTCCCAGGTTTCTTACCAGACTACTAGATGGGAAAGTGGCCAGATCCAACAGTTATAGGCCAAAAAAGAACTCTCCGAAGGCCAAAAACGCATCAGCAGATTTTGGTAGGTGACCGAATTTTTCAGGAGGAATTGCGCCGCGCGTGCCTCACGTTTAACAATCATATTGCAAGATCGTGTGGAACTATCGTATCAATACTCATGGCAATGGTCATGTGAAAAGATTTACTGTCCGAGTTAACAAAAATGGTTACATAAGTTATGCATATAGAGGGGTAATCAAACTTAAGTTTCAACACTTTTAAGATCCTTTAAAGCAGTATCTATCCTTTATTACATGTTTTTTAAGCAATGAAAGGCCATTATTAAGGGTTAGAAACCATTAAAGCAATGATTGTAAGGGGTTTTTATCAGTAATTATATATCAGATGTTAGCTTTATATGCATGACTTATACTCCATTCTCTTATATGATTGAGGCTTGATGTGCGCAAAGTCCGCTCGAAATCGCATATAAACATGACAAGCTGGCAACTGTAAAAGCAAACCCAATAGCATCTGCCTGCGTCTCGTCGTAACCATCCATCATCGTCTCCATAGCTACCCAGCTACATAATCACCGGAACTCTAACAACCAGAGCCATCAAAGTCAGATGTGCTCTCAGCACTACTAACATCGACGACACTCTGCGAGCCACCACACTGGTCTCGCTCGCCAGTTCCCATGCGCCGATGTTTAGCTCTCGGTTCTTCGTTTTCCTTGTCCACACTTGCGTAAACCCTGGTCCCAGTGTAGGAATTCGAATTTTGGGTGGATGCTTTTGATGGACCCCAGGCTGCGGGCTTAGCGACGCCCTTCGCTGGAGATTTAGACAATGCTCGTGGCGTCTTCGCTGTTTTCTTCTTCGGGACAATCACTGTCTCCCCATTGATAATCTGAGTCCTAGTGGATCTGGATACCGGCATGGCGGCTGGGGTTTTGGGCGGTGTGGCCATCTTGCGTTCGAGGTGCGTGTTTGGCCCTGCGGGGCGTTTCTGGACGTTGCTAGGCTTGTTTGCGTCCTGTGCCACCTCTTCGATGTTGTTGAGGATATCCGGGTCTTATACAGCCATATCTCCTCTGTCGGTCAAATCGTAGATGTCTTGCCATTCCCCCTCGCTATCACTTTCATTGTGTCCGTCTTGCCTGACCATGTCTTCGTCATCGCACTCCTCCGCTTGCAGTAGTTTCGACACCCGCGTATGAACTTGCATATTTGACGCGGAGGTCATATCTTTGAACAAACGGGTCATCTTCTTAATGTATGGTTGACGGGAGTCCTCGACTCTCAGACTATCGATAACAAAGGACTGCCACGCTGGTCCATGTACCATCTTTGCTGTCTCAGTCCTTGTCGTTGACATGCGGCCTCTTCCAGTATCTTCGAACCGGCGGGAGATTGCCAGCAACAATTTCCGACTCTTCTCGTTTGCCAATAGCTGTTCTGCCGCAACAACATGAAGTTTCACCGGCTTTTCATTATAGCCGTTGCCTAGGAGCCTTTATCTGATCCGCTTATGGGGCTCTAAGGGGTGGAATGAGAGGTAGAAGACCAACGAGAAAAAGAGGCGTAAGATCTCTTGATTTTGCTTTGCAATGATAGTGTTTTGTGCACATAGGACATCGAAATCCGGACCGCTTGAGCCTGGTCTCCGTGTCTTCCATACTGATGTTTTCGTCATGTCGATGTCTGGGGCGGGCGAGTCATATTTGTATGGTTGACCGGGTCGTTTGGTCATTCCAGTCGATTTGTTATGAGCTATCGACTTTATAAAAGTCAATTTCTGACTGCCGAGTAAGTTTTGTGTGTACTCTGTGGCTTAATATGCTCAATAAATAAGGCAAGTGAGGAGATGGTTGCCAGTGAAACTAAGGCCAGAAGGTGGAATGAAGTTCGAAGTCAATGCGAAGGCTCCTAGCGCGCTCCTAGCGCCAAAATCGTACCTGACTTCCTCACAACTTCTCACAAACGACTCCGACACCCTTGCAGCCAATTTAAATCAAGTCCCTGTTTCCAATTCTGCTCGTTCATTTCAGTTCCGCCAATTATACGTGCCTTTGTCTGCAGCATGGCAGCTAAAGGCCACTTTTCCGCATTCCTGGCCGATCCGGCAAACGATCCAGGTAGAATGAACGTTGAAGCCATCTTAAGTGAGACACGAGACAAAATCAGTTCAGCAAAAGGCCATGAGCGAGTGGCAAAGATGCGAAGTAATCGACTTGTGCTTCTTGAGTTTTATCGACTTATGATTGTTAAGTACGATTTCCCTTGTCGAACCATCGACGATCCCGTGGACTGTGCAGGGAAAGAAGAGCTGGATGCCTTGGCCTTTCCGTTGAGCGAGACGGCGATGATTCAGAATCTCCAGATGTATCTCGCAGTTGCAATGAAGTACGTTGAAGGCAAATCACACAAGACAGCGAGACCGCGTTTGAACACCATTGAGCTAAGCGGGATGCTATGATTGGCTTCATGACAAGCTTGAACTTCTGCTGGATGACGTAAAGGATCCAGTGTGAACGAGCTACATTGAGAGGGAGTAATGCCAAGTCCATTTCGATTAGTTTGACCCCTTTCTGTCTGAGTATGCCGCCGCGCTGATTAGCATTAGTCATTGCCATGAAGTATGACCCCAAATTAACAATGGTTGCAGGTGCTAAAATCTTTACAAGCATGTCCATGTACTCATTAAGGACACCAACTCCCAGCCAGCCGTCCAATCGGTCGAAGTCGTGGTGTGTAATCATCGTTGTATGTTGTATTGGGGTCGATTGCAACGAAGTACCTTCAATTTGACTCTGCCCCGCATCCTCACGTTTCGACTCCACCAAAAGCTCTAGCCTTGATGTCAAGGGCATGATCCGACAAAGAAAGCCGATGGACGAGGGGACCACTTCGGCAAGCTCCAGGCGCTCTGTCAGCGCTGAGACTCTGGTGCGCCACGCTGTGTGTATAAGGAGCCAAGTGGTGAATGTAACCGTACCTTCAGGGTCGTGCTTTGCGGCCCAGGCAGCGTATAATTGAGAATCTTCCCAGTCACCGTCTTCGAGATAGCTGAGAGCTGGTGTGTCTTGCGCGAATGGAGCCTTCTTCTTGGCCGCCACGACACTGCGATGATGTTTATTGGCGTTGGGGTCGATGTCTTTAGTCACATCAACACCCTCACTGCGCAGTGTAGCGATGTATTTCTCGATTTCTTTCGCATCGTTCTTGGTGATTGTCACGGCTTTGCCGTGTGTTTAGTTGATGAGGTATTGTTCATGAATGCGGTCAGCGAAACTCTTCGCTTTGCTCCGAGAAGGTTTGCCCTTTTCCTTCTCTTTCAGAAGCTCGCCATTGAGTCGATACAATACTGACGATGAGAACCTCAAACTCGGATCCTCAATTGGAGCTTCACGAGACTTTTGATCACTGGTAAGCATGTGCACTCTCCTCACAAAGTCAGCTTCTATTACTTACCTCGGTGGTGTTTGACTTCGATATCGTTGACGGGTATGAGATGGCCGAAAAAGGAGTGGGCTTGAGAATATTCCAGCGGATTAGGTGACTCTCAGATGTCGGATAGCAGAACGGCTGAGGTTGACTGAGATGATAAGAATGTGATGGGAAAGGCGGCTTAGTGATGAGCGAATGAAGGCGGAGAGGCAGATTATTATGAGAGGATGTCAGAAGTGTTGGTCTAGGATCAAGGTATTGATCTTGGGTCAACACGAATGAAGGCGGAAAGGCTGATTATCAGGTGAGAATGTCAGAAGTGTTGATCTTGGATCAAGATGGATGAATCTGCATGGGAGGGAGCGACTAATATACAGGATTGAATAACACCCGAGTATCGGAGATTAGTCGATTTACAGTGTGAGAGATAAGTCTGACGTATTCGAGTCTAGAGCACCCGAATGTCACAGCGGTGAAGCATCAGCATTATTCACATTGCAGATTCGCGCTTTCGGCAGCATCGAACTCCGCTCCACAGCGTCGTACGCGAGCTCAGAATTCGATGCGGTGCCGCTCAACCGATCCTCTGCACTGCCTGGCCGGTAATCAAGATCATTGATTATGGTCCCTCATTTCAGTGATGCTAGGACCATGTCTCAGAATTCTAAATGATGACCAACCAGGAGCAGTCACTCTACAAGCCGAATGACCGAATATTGGATTGTCAGGTCAAGTAGCACGCTCCTTTGTCCTCACCGCATCTCCTCGTCAACCCCCCTCCTCGGGTAACCAATCTCATCTCCTCAGGTGACAACTGTCACTACCTATAGGACTTTCGTCATTAGCGCACACGTCACCTTACACCTTTCTTCATTGGAATATGCGGACAAATTCTCTTACATACGCGTCATGACCCCAGACGAAGCCGGTGAGCAGCTCTTCAAGGCTAGTGAGCTCCTCGATCTACTCTTCAAGTTACCCGACTTTTCAGGGGACCCTGATCATGACCGAGAGGGCGAAAGTATTGCCATTTATGAAGCTGTCCGAGACCGCCGTATTGCTTGCGGGGCCAATAATGCGACGGATTTCGACAACTGCCTTGTACCATGACTGACACGCATATACCTGAGCGATCACCAGTCCTTTGGATTTGTTACTGAGCTTGTCAGCTCCGAGTCTCTTTCAAACGCAGAGGCTACAAGTGGCCGAACAAATATGTGATGTGAGTGTTCACTAGACGACTAGAATCGTTACTGACCCTGTCAGCTCTGAGTCTCCTACAAACACAGACGCTGCGAGTGGTCGAGCGAACAGTGGGGAAAAGCCTCCGCCAGAATTATTGATCGAGCAGTGAGTCACATCAACCCACCAGACCACTTCTATAACTTGGACTAACAGCCATTGTGTCCAGTAGGGAAGCGGACCAAGATGACTCTCTACGGAACGAACAGGTTGTACCGGAGTCCAAAACCAAAAAGGCGAGGAAAACTGGCAAGAAACGGGCAGCAGCAGCCCCTGACAAGAAAAGAATTAAGAAGATCAAACGTGAGACCGAGCCTGTGGTGGACGTTGCCGTTATCAAGATCTCCCCTACCGTTTTAGCAACGAAGCTCTTTTCAATTCTTCAATTTCATGCAATCCCAGTTCCATCCATGACGAGCCTAAGTCTTCTTGTTGCCACAAAGGCACGCCCCGACGTCATGCATCCAATCATACAGCAAATGGTCCTCTGTTTGATAGGAGTCCATTCACCGCAGGCTCAAAACAGAGATCGACTATCACTTGACGTGCCCAAAAAAGATGCCGCTACGCTCGATGTTCCCCCTGGAGTGCTCAAAGCAAATTATGAGTCGAAGGTCGAATGGGTGGCTCGACAGATTAAGGACAGCCGCAACCAAACCGGACGCCTTAATATCCACGAGTCTAATTACCATGACTTCATCAAAGCCGAGGCCCATGCCGAGGATACCGGCAAAATCACCAGGACCCTCTCCAGGCACGCTGTTGCAAAAGACTTTGCTCAGCAAGTTGGTATCAGAGGCATGAGCGATACCAACATCACGAAATACGAGTATCTTTGGTCAATGCTCAGCAATATCCGTTCCTTAGGCATACAAAGTCTGATTTTATATCGGAATGCGGCAATGAACACTCTGCTTAGGGATGAAACTTCGAGACCCACCAATACAAGACTAATGGTCTCAGAGGTGGAGGAGTGGGGGACGCTTATTGAAGACATCACACAGCACTTGAAAGCGTCCTGTGTCGTAGATGTTCATACCACTTGGCCTACTGCACAGAAGGTGGTTAATTTCATCCTATTGTAGACATGAGTAAGTCCATTATTCCACTCAATGGCTTCAAGATATTAGATAATTGATAAGGTGCGAAAGCGCCTTGCTTAGGTATAGTAGTATATTTCAAGATAAGGAAGTCGCTACTATTCTGTTGTGTATTAGCTCGGTAGCTTAGTCAACTAGATGACTTTAAAGTAGCAGGCATTGCCCACCACTAGAATCCATCCTCTTTTACCCCCACCGAAAGCTACCTAGTACTCGCTTGTTCTCTACAATCTAGGTAATCTGGAGTTGACGCAGGGTGACTGCGCGACCTAATCACTTCCTCACGCGTCACGCTATTATCTTTGATTCGAGACCCTGAATGGACATATCCAGCCATATCATGTGGTTGAGCGACGCCAAAGACAACCCTAGATAATGCGGGCTATCAGCTGTGAGCCATCAACAAACTGGTAATCTGTTATCATATTTCAATTAGAATTTAGTCTGACCATTTCCCATATCCTGCGTTCCATCGTCATTGTGGTTCTTATCACTCTAACATGATTAGCATATACCTCGCGCATCTGCCAGGCTCTGACCGCAGTCGTTGATAGGTGCGCATTGCTGTATCGCGGTTGTTAAGTAGGTTTACTTTTGTCTAATGTACTGGACTTGGTTATTGTGCAGATTCGGAGACTTGGATCCGAAATTGTAAATGGACCGAATATGGCCATTGACCTCTTATCAATCACTTGGATCCGAGATTTCAAATGGACCGAATATGTCCAATGACCTCTTATCAATCACCATTGGTGCTTGCATTACCATATCTAAGTTAGCACATCGTGCAATTCCTTACGATCTCCAAATCAGTCGTCAGTACAGTTGGCGCTCCGGGATATTTAGTGAAGTTGTCTTTCCACAGGCTCAAATCCTCTTCAAAAGTCCATCAACAAGGCTTATAGACCCGACGAGTCAACCCGAACTGGATTACCTTCAGTGACTTGGCCTAGGCTCGCTCAGTATGACCGCTCTTTACTTGCCTGATATTCGCTGCACCCTCTCTCCATTTACTCGGGGCCTTCACCCTGATGGCGAAGAGGTTGCCGCTTCACTAAGGCTCTGGGTCGCGAGGTGAACAATATAGCCTTTTTGCTATCCAGACTCAGCTGATTGGTGAGTCTAGATATCTAAAGAAAGCCACTGGGAAGGCGAGCAACGCCGACGCCTTCTGCTTGGCTGCGGCCATGTCGTACCCAGACACAGATAGAGACCGATTACGCATGTGCGCAGAATGGATCACTGTACTTTTCGTATGGGACGACCTTCTCGATGTGCCCATAGATAGCGATCTGGTAAGTGACGAACAAGGCACAAGGGAGATTAATAGGGTGATGTCCTGCATACTCACCCAGCCTGAAAATTTTGAGCCAATGGTGACCCAACCCGTTACTGGAGCACTCCACTCGTAAGCGATTCCTTTCACCTTTGATGCCAACCCACTGCGTTGACGCTTTCTTGCGCTCTCAGTCTCTACTTACTCTCTCTTCTCATAGGTTCTGGACCCAGTTTTGTGCCACTTCATCTCCCAACATGCAGAAGCGCTTCGTCGAAGCAGTGCTCAAGTATGCCGAAGGAGCGGCGAAGCAAGTCGCCAGTCGAGAAACGAGAGCGTTGCCCAGCATTAAGGACTTTATTGTCAATCGGCAATCCGCTTCAGGAGTCGAGGTGCGCACCTAGCCTGTACGATTTCACTATTTTGAAGTTGCTTGTACTGACTGGTTCGATATATCCCAGACGTTGCTTGCGCTTGTCGAATACTGCCTTCAAATCCAAGTGCCTGATTGTGCATACTATCATCCGACATTGCAACAGCTACGGAACTCCATAAATGAGATTGTAAGCTGGTCCAACGTATGTCAGCCTTGGGCCAGAGTTATCTCTCCTTTCTCCATACAAAGCTAACAATCAGGCAGGACATCTACAGCTTCAACAAAGAGCAAGCTTGCGGCGATCACGCGAATCTAGTCGTAGTAGTGGCCATAGAGAAAGGCATCCCAGTTCAGTCGGCTATCACTTACGTTTCCGTTATGGTCCAAGAAGCAGTCAAACGGTATCATGAGAACCTTAAAAAAATTCCCAAATTTGACCCTCGAATCGATGCACTTGTCTTGAAATATGTCGGTGGAATCGAATGTGTCTGCACTGGCCTTGTCAGTTGGCACTTCAAGATAGACCGGTACTTCGGAGAGAATTCTAGCGAAGTCTCTAACACACTGATGGTTGATCTACTTCCACAAGAGAAAAACGCTCTTGTGTCTGCACACGAGCTTCAGTACGATCAATTACCTATCAGCACTCCGCAACCCAAAGGATCTGCCATGACCTGAAGATCGATTCAGACCGAGAAACGTCGAGTAGAAATGCGAATTAGGCGGTTCCGCCATTCTCTAGTGAAAAGTCTACTGCTATTATCATGAAATTATTTCTTATATACATTTTACAACTCCCCTCCTTAGTCCTTTGTGTTTCTTACGGCCAGCCTCACTTGCGCTCCCCTCAATACAGCATCGTCAGCATTATCTACCGCATCTTTCAGACGTCGAGTGACCAGGGGGGCCTGCGCGACGAGATCCTGTACATCGTAATGTCCATTCTCCCCGTTGATTTGCCCTGCTTCCGATATTTTTCGGCATCTGCGCCAACTTCGAAGTGTCGCTTGCATTGAACCACAGCCTAGAACTCAATGATAAGGATTGTCCAGAAGCCGGAAACGCTCGACTAGATCGGCGTGATAGCTGTGCTCCATGCCGTATGATGTAGGGTCCGTGTGTTCGCTCTGCGGTCATATTGACATCGAGCATTCTAAGTAGTCTACTTAGGATCCATTTAGTGCGAATATAGATTTAACTAAACTCTCCTGCGCTATAATAGAGATGTATTATAAGCCGTTTTAAGGTCATCTTATAGCAGCTTAACTGCTCTATATAATTTTCTATCTATTATATATTTCGTGGCTCTCAGTCGTCTTCTTGCTTGTAGTTTCGCGGCAAATATATCTGGCGATTGATGTCGTGGCTGTCAGGATGGTTGTGGGCATGCTCGTTAATATCCAAAAGGGCAATTGATTCTGGAGGCGCGACTAAATGTTTGACGCAATCAACAAATTTCTCCCGCAGGTAGCGCTGGCACCACCACGCCAGATAGGTCACAAAACTTAAGAAGGAAAGAGCTATATACCCGGCTACCTTCCAATGCCAGCTTGAACTTCTGTCCTGAGCGGTGTCGGTTGCAAGTGAGACAGTGGAGTTAGAGCCGAATGTCCAGTAGCCTGTCGATTCGCACAAGCAATTCTCGTAGATCCCAGATAACTCCATGAGTGTACCAGCAATAGTGGTAAATACAGCCGAGATCCAAGCGGGCAACAGGAGAAGTATCGCAACG
This sequence comes from Cladonia uncialis, assembly GCA_002927785.1. Taxonomy (NCBI): domain Eukaryota; kingdom Fungi; phylum Ascomycota; class Lecanoromycetes; order Lecanorales; family Cladoniaceae; genus Cladonia; species Cladonia uncialis. The sequence continues at coordinate 5,672 of NAPT01000020.1, read as the reverse complement.
GCTATTCCCACCCATTTCCGTCGGAGACGATCGAGCCAAGTGTGGCGGCGCCAGTATTGTTCATCGCGAGCCACCTTGAAATGACTCCATGCGGAGAGAACGACAAATGCCAATTGCGCGCCTGTATAGACAAGAATAGTAAGGGCGCGGCAGCCAATGCCACGGGGGTGCGTAGTGTACACAATCCAGAAAGCCAATGCGCCTGGAAGAAGGACGAGGAGGTAGGCAAAAAAAGTGAGAGCTACCCAATCTTGTATTGTTAATTCAATCTTCTTTCGAAACCAAGATTGCTTCCAAGCCTCAGTTTCCCGGAGCCAGCCAGCCTTACTTTTTCCTCTAGTCCACATCCATACGGGCTCGTACCTTGCGCGGTAGCACAATGGAAGTCTAGACAAAGCTTCTAGCCTAGCTTGTATTCTGTCCTCCATCTCAGACCATTCTCCTGCATAACGCAGTCGGTCTTCAAAGCTAGTTGTAACCTTTCGCTTCTTCCCAATGGCTGCGGCTGTGCTAGGGTTACTGCTAGCCAGCAAGCACGCGCTGATAGCTGCGACATGGACGATGTTCATCCACCAAATGCCAAAAGCAAGTGCCTCTGCCGTGGCTCGATCTCCCTCGGCGTTATGCAAAGTAAGAATATTGTAGATGAAAGAGCCAATGTAGAGCAGTATGGGAGCACCGACAGCAGCCCCAAAAGGATACTGGCAAGCTAGCATAGCACGAAGATGGACTTCAGTTTCCTCCGGCCGTTCAACGATATCTAGTACATCTCCCAACTCGCTCTGTGGATTAGCCGGCACACCTTCTCGTGCAAGGTTTCCCCCAAGGACTGAGGTCAGGAGCTGCACCCGCTGGATCTTGCTGAGAGACTGGACTTGCCCGCCGCGAGGTTCATGCGAGCTTTGGAGATGCCATATTACGTTAGAGTCGAGAACGACTTCCAGAAGGCCTGAGAATATGAACGGAGCTGGAGCTATCATGATCGTGAAGACCCAAAGGGCAGTGTCCGCGGTCGCAATAAGGCCTGCGACACAGAAAGAGAACAAGCATTGAGGCCAGTTATTGAGCTTCAGTATATTGTTCGGACGGAAATCAAAAAGCCATTTATGTGGTTCAAGCACCAGACGTCGAGGTATAGTCATACTGAAAATGACCGCTGGCAGGATGTACTGAATAAGCGGCGTTGCCCAAGCGATTGTGTCACTAGGAGCCGATAGCGCATATCCACCTACAGTATTCGAGTCAGCGTTGCCTTTTGTAGGGAGCGCTTGAGCTAGAAGCCAAGATTTGAAAGTCGCGGGCTGGCTACAAGTATAAATCATGCCAAAGCATAGCTTGCGTATTGAGTTCGAAATTTGAAATAAGGTCGGAATTTTAACTCAGAAGGATGTGCTTACCACAATATTCTTGACACCACCAGGTTGGGACTTTTAGATCAGGAGCAGGTTCCAAGCCTTGAGCGTAGGTTTGATCGCAAACGTAGCCATTCTGTTGGATCACAAGACTGCCATTGTTGTATGCATTCAAGGCCAAATTGCAACACAGGTTTCCAACACCAGGTCCGGCGACAACCAAACGGAGAAAACAGAGGGGGAAAAGGAATGAAAGCATATCGTCAAAGCCTGGCTGGTGCGGAGAAGAATTGTTGGAGGTAGGTATAGCGGAAGGAGTCCTTAGGTCTCCCGGAACTTAGACGAAACGAGAACGACAACACGGCGTACTGAAAACATTGAATGGCGTGGCCCTAAGATCTTTATATAACGACTGGTAGGGTGATAGAGAACTAGAGAAATAACTGAAAGACTCTAAAACCTCGGTGCAGTTGTAGGTATCCTCCATGGGAAAAAAACGACCCCCGGGGATCACTAGATGACGTAGGGTTGGTACAAGGCCAGCGCGTCCATTAGACAACGACGGAGAGTTGGCCATATGGGAACTGATAATTGTGCCGAGCAGTTCAGCAAATAACGAGACGCGAAGATCTGCCGAGGCATTTTCACTCGACCAACTAACTCACAGCCTTGTTCCAGCTGGGACTCAGCTTGCTTTTGACCGCACGGGAGTACGAGGTCTGGACGCCTTGTTTGACAAGAAACCTTCATTGCGCAATATGGACCTGGTCGAAGCGGAAAATGATGATCTGGATGCGAGCAGTGCCATGAGGGAAGATCCATGGGGCACGAGATAAGATCTCTGGGCTATGAGGTAAGATCAGTGGGCCATGAGGGAAGATCAGTGGGCTATGAGGGCAGATCTTTCCCTCAGTTAAATAGCACAGCCGTGGGACTTGAAATCGAAGGTGAGCTTCGGCGAGCTGCGATCAGAACTCGCCTACTACTGCTATCCTGCAGGCAGATCAGGGGTGTTGCCTTTCTCTGTCACAGTAAATCAACCGGATGTGGGCCAGGCAGCCAGGCAGCCACGCCCGCAATTCTTTGCGCTGGCAACATCGACATCCATTCGAAGGTACCCGACGAACAGCCTTGGAAAAAGGTTGCTAAATAAAGAATCATGCGTAACAGAAGCCCTCAAGTTCAGTAGCGACATTGCCGTTGTGGACTCTTCCCCTTAGGAAGTTGTTGCGCACGTCAATTTTCTATCTTCCTCCACCTAATTACAGACGTAGGCCGGTGTGCAAACAATAAGGACACTCTTACTAAGGTCATTGAGCTGATTCTTAGTCTAGCGATCTAAAGCAGATCAGGAGTACCTACCCCATAAGGATGAGCCTAAGATAAGATTGTGTTAAGGTGTCACGTGCGTTGGCGACATGGCTTTTATCTAACGCGTCTGCCTCAGTACTACCTTGAGGGACCCCACGCCTAACGGTCAGCGCACTCCCAGCATCAGCTGTCTCGCACTTCCTCGTTGAACAACCTCGCCATGGCAGATAAAGAGGCGACGGTATACATTATAGACATGGGCCACTCCATGGGTGAGAAGCGCTATGGGCGCGAAGTGTCTGATCTGGACTGGGCGATGACCTACGTTTGGGAGAAGATCACAAGTACAGTAAGCATCGACTAGTAATCTCCTACGAGACATCCCTAATAGTCACAGGTAGCTACCGACCGCAAGACTGCTCAACTGGGAGTCATTGGCTTGCGTGCAGACCGTACGATCCAATCCTTTACCACATCGGCCGATGTTCATAGCTGAACAGGAACGGAAAACGAACTGGATAAGGAGGAGAGCTTCGAGCACATATGTGTGTTGCAAGAGATTACACAGTAGGTGTACCCTAATCAAGCCAGCGGTTGGGCTGACGACTTCAAGGGTGCTTCTGCCGGATCTCAAGCGATTACGCTCAAAAGTCAAAGTGAGCAACACAAACAAAGGCGACGGTAGCACTCCTGTCCTTCTTGCCCGTATGAATGGTACCTGATCGATATAGCAATATCTGCCATCGTGATTGCCATCCAAATGATCACCAAACACTGCAAGAAGCTTAAATGGAAAAGGAAGATCGTTCTCGTGACAGATGGGCGAGGCACTCTTGACGCAGATCCAGAAGGCATATCAGAGATATCGAAGAAGATCAAAGCTGACGAGATGGAGCTAGTTGTGGTGTAGGCCGATTGTTTGCAAGAGTAAGGGAGTCAAATGTTGATCATTGGCAGGGGTGTGGATTTCGATGACCTCGACTACGGGTACAAGGAAGAGGACAAATCTACGGAGAAGGTCATGAGATCAGAGTGGTCGTATATTGCAGGCGCTGACGTTCATCGAGCAGGAATTCAACGAAGCTACGCTCAGATCTCTCGTCGAAGATTGTGATGGTGTCTTTGGTACCATGCAACAAGCAATTGAAGAACTCGGCATTCCACGATTGAAGATGACGAGGCCGGTACCCTCGTATAAAGGACAACTCACACTAGGGGATCCAGAGCATTACGATTCTGCTCTTTGCATTGATGTCGAGAGATACCCAAAAGTCATGATTCGGAGACCGCTTTCTGCTAGCCAATATGTGCAGAGATCTGACCTTTCAAACGATCATACGAGTACACAGTCTTCTGCGACCCTGTTGCCAGATGGGGATGGCCGTGAGCCTGGCATACCTGGAGTGGACCCGCACGGCTTGACCTCTGTAAGGAACGCAAGGACATACCAAGTCATAGACGAGGATGCTCCTGGAGGCAAGCGTGACGTTAGTAGAGATGATCTTGCCAAAGGTTATGAGTATGGACGGACAGCTGTGCATATCAGCGAGTCTGACCTCAATGTCACCAAATTAGAGACACAAGCAGGCCTTGAGATTATTGGTTTTGTACCATGGTCGACTGTGAGTATAGACCTGTCGAGAACAGCGTTATGGCCATATCTGATAATATCTAGTACGAAAGGTACATGAGCATGTCTGTGTCATGTGTCGTAATTGCTCAAAGAACCAACACTAAGGCCATCATGGCGCTGTCTTCACTCATACATGCTTTATTTGAGCTGGAATCCTATGCTGTGGCACGACTGGTCACAAAGACAGATAAGGAACCCCTCATTGTTTTACTTGCACCATCCATAGAGGTCGACTATGAGTGTCTACTTGATGTACAACTTCCCTTCACAGAAGATATTCGTTCATACAGGTTCCCACCCCTTGACAGGGTCATGACAGTGTCAGGGAAGGAGATCAAGGAACATCGTAACCTGCCCAGCGATGCCTTGAGCGCAGCGCTGAGTGAATATGTTGACCGCATGGATCTGTCAACCTTTGGGAAAGACGAGGAAGGGTATGATTGTCTAAGCGCGCCACCTATACTTATGGGTTATTCTGATGTGTATTAGGAATGAGGCAGAGTACATGCCCATAACTGACACCTATTCGCCAGTATTACACCGGATTGACCAAGCTGTGCGATGGCGGGCTGTACATCCCAACGAGCCTATTCCTCCCGTATACGAGATTCTAACGAAATACTCCAAGCCACCAGAACAGCTCGTGGCAAAAGCAAAGCGACAGCTAGAGAAGCTCGTTGCCGCAGCAGATGTCAAGAAAGGCAAATCAAATTCTGTGCAAGACACCCATCGAATAATCCTTGCTGACCTCCTCCAGTCCCACCGAAAACTCAATCTCGCAAACGCAACCGCGATGAGGTCAAACCCCTTTCCGGCCTTGACGTCGGCGCGCTCCTGGGCTCCAAACCAAAGAAACCAAAGATTACTCCTGACAATCCTATTCCCGAGTTCCGTCAAGCACTCGATGTCGCCGACTCTATCGAAGGCATTCGTGACGCCGCGCAACAACTCTGCGCCATCATTGAGACACACATCAAAGATAGTTTCGGCGATATAGCCTACCCCCGTGCAGCGGAGGAGTTGAAAGTGTTGAGAGATGAAATGATCGACCTCGAAGAACCCGCGATATACAACGACTTCATCAAAGACTTGAAACAGAAGCTACTTACCGAGAAGCTGGGCGGGGATAGAAGGGAGATGTGGTGGGAGATTCGGAAAGCAAAGCTAGGCCTAATTGAAAAGAGCGTGAGTGAGCAATCGAATGTGTTCGAGGAGGAAGCGAAGCTGTTTCTATCCTCAAGATCACTTAGTCTATAAGTCTACGAATCTACGAAGCACGTCTTGATGACCCAACTCCTCCCTTTCCCACAGACTACTTCCTCGCGTCCCCTCCCCTCCCTCACCACACAAGGCGAGCCGCTCCAACACCTGTCACG
>NAPT01000209.1:4510-43319 GCA_002927785.1 Cladonia uncialis | reverse complement strand
CCCTTCCTCTTCCCCTTTGGCCTCCCTCTCCCCCTCACAGCCCCATTCTCCTTCCCAAATCCCACCTCCACAGCCTTCTCCACTGCAGGAGGCGACGCCGAATGATCCCTGACAGCCTCCTTAATAGTCTGCCTACTCAGACAGAAATCGATGTGATCATTGAAATCTTTCTCACTTGCTGATTGCGGTCGAGCACAGATGGGACACGTCCATGGCTTCTCGTCTTCTGGTTTAGATGGGGGGACGTAGCCCGTAGCCGGTTTCTGGAAGCCTACGGAAGGGCCGAGTTCGCGGGTATTGGTGGTGTTGGGCTTTTTGGGCGTGGGGTTGGGAAGGAGTTCTCTGCCGTGTTTGTGGCGGCGGTTGGTTTCTTCGAGGTGTTCTTCTTGACTTAGGGCATCTAATGTACGAGTGTCGTCTAAGACTTGCTGTTCCTGACTGAGACGTTCGAGCTCATTCATTTCGTCTTGACGCTCTTGGCGAGCGGCTTCTTCAAATTCCTCTTCAGGCCAGACTTCCCACTCGCCGTCTTCATCTACTTTGGTTCTTGCGGAATGTATCTCCCCATCTGCCGACGACGTCCAACGCATACCGAAGAAGTTGATTCCAGTCTTATCGGTGCTGACGAGATGGGTACATCTGAGGCCCATGAGTCGAAGCTTGAAATTAGGTATCTCCCTCTCCAGCTTATCCAGCATCGGCAGAGAATATCTGTATAGGTCGTCTGCTGTGCTAACCGCCTTTGGTGGTATGACTTGCCTCGTGAAGACTTCATACGTGTGGAGCTTGATCTTCAGTACGAGCGTACGGCCTTTGAATTTTGTGCGAGTGAGGTCTTTTTCCAATTCCTCGGCAGTCCAACGTAGCTTCTCTCTTAACTCGGTCTTTTCGCTCATTTCGCGGAACGTGCTCTCTGTACCTACGCTCTTGCGCTCGTGTTCTTCCGCCGGCTGTACTTTAGTGCGTCCAAGGCCAAGATAGCATTGCATGAGGAATTGGAAAGCTTTCTCTCCGAAGAGTTTCGAGAGATACGCTCTCTGGGGATAGATGTCGCCGCAAGTCTTGACACCTATTGCATCAAGCTCTCGCTCAAAGACCCGTCCGACACCGTTGACTTTGCGGGTAGGAAGGTCACGCATGAAAGCCAGGATGGTAGCCCTGTCGTTAGCTACCCTGAATTGCCCATCTGGCTTATTCCTATTAGACGCTATTTTTGCGATTTTGGCATTCGCAGCTATACCGGCGGATATGGTAATGTGGGTCTTTTCAGAGACTTCACTTCGAAGTTGGGTCACTGCTTCTTCAGGATCTAGCCCCTTCTCTTCACAATAATGTGTAATATTTAGATAGGCCTCGTCGATGCTAGCACTCTCGAATCGGGGGTCATATTCTGCTAGGATCTCTCGAACCTCTTGCGCTTTTGACGTGTACTTTTCGAAATTCAAGGGGAGACAGATAAGATTCGGGCACAGCTTCATTGCCACGAAACCAGCCATGCCGCTTCGGCAGCCAAATTTCCGAGCGTGGTAATTACACGTTGTGAGGACTCCCTTCCCTACTGCCATGGGCACATGCTTGAGTTCTGGTCGATCCAGCTCTTCGACGGCAGCATAGAAGGCGTCGCAGTCAATATGCACGACTGTCTGAGAGAGATCTCTGGAGAGCTCAAGTTCCGCAATGTACTCATCAGCTCTTCGAAGGTCTGAGGCGAGATCGACACGCTCAAGTTGCCGCTTCCTTGCCAGGATTTTTTCGATTTTCTGCGTGAGATTTTTGTCCTTGTACTCTTCATTGTTGAAGTATTTGGAGCCTTTTGATGCATTGTAGATTATCTCTGAGACCTGCTCCACGTCTTAGCCAGCCGCAATGTTTAGGAGAGGTCAAGTGTGACGGTTGCTACCTTCTGCTGATCGACCGAGTCTTGCCCAGCTTTGGTCAGGGAGGGTCCCAGAAGATGATATTTGAGAGTGTCGTGCTCGCTGGTCCCTGGCTGTACAACCTCATTGGTATTGGAACCTCCAACTTCTTGGTGCAGTCCCAATCCATCCTCTGTCATCTCGTCTGGGAAACCAACCCCTCTGCCTAGTTAGCATTGGGCTGCACGGAGCACGCGTCAACGCGCCCGAAAATCAGACATATAGGGCCGGATGTCTAGATCCCCAGGAGGAGCTGTTCCAAGACTGTTACCACGCGTGCTTATCGATAGAAGCGCTTGTGCTGGACATGAATCTTCGATGAAGCATGGTTCGTCAGGAAAATCGTCTAATCCACATCAGGAAGCCATTCCCGAGCACAACCCTAAGGTATGTTCTATCATTAGTCGCTCTTCCTTTTTACAAGCCTACTATCTACCTTATGCTGGAGCTGTTCCAGTAACTTAGCTCTTCCAACTGCAACTGGTACGATTGCTACGCCCGCTTTGAGCCAACAAGTTGCTGATTTATGTTTCTAGCCTCAAGGACAGATGACTTGCTGAACAGATGTAATTGGGCTGCAAGGAAATCTTCTAGTCTCTCAATGTCTAGCCATGTCCTAGCCTTCGAGCCTTCTTTCGTCTGTTTCTATAAACGTTGCTATACATAACTTCAGGTTCACCTCCAAGGCTTTCTGCTAGTTGTACATGTGGCTGTGAATACAAGCAACTCCTCGCTTGAACAATGTAGGCGGCGTTCAGTGGACACTTAAGCTCAGTATCTCGTGCATACTTATGGAAACTGGCAAAATGTCTGCATATACAGCTTTCGTAATTTCAGCTGACTTCTGTCCCACTGCACCTTCTCGCCAATGTACGGACAGAAGCACAACGCTCTGACGGAATATCTAAGAAGCCTTCTTTCGTCCGGCTCCTTTTACATTATGCAGAGACCTTCTTAAGCTCAAACGTATTGAACAAAATCGTACCCGCGTAAGCTGCATCTCAAAATGGTTACTCTCACCGCCCTATTCTTCTTCCCTCTAACAGATGTCTACTCCATAGCGGCAGCGTCGAGTATTGTGAGACAGGGCAGCGCAAGCGCAAGCGCAACCGTAAACGCATGCGTCAGGACTCTGTCGTAAGCTCCAAAGCGTAATCAATTCTGCAGGTGCACCGAAGAGCCATTGTAACTCTGTGGCCGCCTCTCAGACGACCTAGTGGTGGTTGAATGGTGGAAGCGTCGCGGCCACATTCGAAATCAATCGTGCAGTAAACATTTTCTAACTCACGAACGTGAAAAGGTCTCGCCAAAGAGCTACAAGGACATACTGATAGCGACACCAATGGGAACATCTTCCAGCTCCAGTACATTCTTGGCTGCCAACAGCGGCTGCTGGAGATCGGTGCCAGAACCAAGGCCTGATACGAATTAATAATTTACCCACATGCCCGTGTTCGAGTCGACCTTCAGCGTGGTGAGCAACCCAGAATCAAAGGCCATCGGAACTGTGGAAACAAACCTGAATGGAGTGTAGTAGCCGAATCGAGTCGTGGATCCACCAGACAGGCCAACAGCAAAAGACTTGGCTCAGGATGAGAGGCAGAGAGGGTCGCCACCTAAGCAGCTTTCGAACCAAGTGCTGGCTAACATGCTGCGTTGCACGAAGCTACGAGGGGGCAGTACTTTTAGTGAAAGTGCATATCAGTGTCAAAGGATGGTTGAGAAATATGACCTGCAATGGCTGCAACTATCGCACAGAGATAGCAGGCAGATTAGTTAAGGCAGATTTGAAGGTCGAGATTCCATAGCATGGCAAGATGTGTATGACGTGATAAGGGATGGTTGATGGTGGGTGCAAGGCTCGCCAAGCTAATTTCTGACCAGCGGAGAATGTCAGAGAATGAGGTGCAGGAAAATGTCAGAATGGTCAGCCAATTCCTGATTAAATAGCTACCCCAACAGCATGCATTCCTTTACTCAAGACATTGTCGTTTCTTTTAGCTTTCTAGAGGCATATTTTCGTGATGCTCAATACCTAAACCTTAGGTACAAGAAGTTGCCCTGAGTATCACTCTAACCTTCTCCTCTGCAGTGGCAGTAATTTGCGGACTCTCAAGAGATATTTCCCACGTTATCAGGGGAGGGCTAAAGAACTATGCCTTCATCATTCAGCCAGGCGTTCCCTCCAGCGCCGACTTTCACCGAAAAGAATGTCGGCGACCTCGAGGGCAAGGTAGGAAACCGTTTGGGTGTTCAAGCTAGAACGCCATTAACCTTTTCCCAGGTCTTCATCATTACTGGCGCAGCTTCAGGTGTAGGGTATGAGCTCGCCAAGCTGCTTTATAGCCGAAACGGCGACATCTACATCGCCGCCCGTTCAGCTGAGAAGGTGGGCCGCGCCATAAAGACCATCAAAGCCAGTGCGCCTTCCAGCAAAGGCCAGCTAGATTCTATAATTCTGGACTTGGCCGACTTTCTCACTATCAAGAAAGCCGTCAACGAATTCCTCGAAAAAGAGGATCGTTTAGATGTCTTGGTTCACAATGCTGGATTGATGACTCCACCGGCGGGTAGCAAGGATAAACTAGTCAGCTCCCCAATGCTCTGTTCTTTGCTTCTTGAACGCTGACTCTGCTATGAAATAGGGCCACGATCTAGAGATGGCAACTAATTGCCTGGGCCCCTTCATCCTGAATCGTCTTCTTGAGCCGATATTGATCCACACCGCTCGAGCAGAGTCGAGTCCGGACAGTGTGCGTATTGTCTGGGTGTCATCAATGATAACAACTTCAGTGCCACCCGGTGGTATACAATTTAGTGAGGAGAGCGGCAATCCCAAAGTCTTAAAGAACAGGATGCAGAACTACATGCAAAGCAAAGTTGGTAATGTTTTCCTCGCATCAGAGGCTGCAAAGCGTGTGGGCAAGGACGGTATCATCAGTGTAGTTAGTTGACCTCGTATCTCTGACCCTGTACGCGGTTGTGAATTCTAACACTGAGACAGAGCGTTAATCCAGGCCTGATGAAGACCGAACTGCAGCGTCACAATCCCAAGATACAGAGCATCATCATGGTGCGTCTTATCTACCCTGTTATACAAGGGGTTACCACCACGCTTCACTAACGCGTTGCATCTCTAGGGCATTATCTTTAAATCGCCCCTTTTCGGCGCCTATAGTGAACTGTTCGCAGCCCTCTCTCCGAAGATCACAGCTAAGCGCAACGGCGGCTTTATCATCCCTTGGGGCCGCTTCGGTGACGTTCCCGATCACATCGAGAAGGGGCTGACATCAGAGGTGGAGGGTGGTTCGGGGGCAGCGGAAATGTTTTGGTCCTGGTGTGAGAAGGAGACAGCGGCATATGGTGGTGATCAGGAATTTGGGCCTCCATAGGCAACTTCATCCCATAGTGTGCATTCTATAGTGTTGCTGGTCGAAAAAAGAGTGGTGGTGGTCGTGGAGCGCAGAGTATCAAAGTAGAATGCGTCATTGACCGAGTTAAAGGCCCCCGCTAAGGTATTATTTTGCTCTAGCCCAGCAGTGGCCGTTTTAGAGCCCTTCGCGGCGCAATAAACATGGACAACAGTGGCCCACTCCAATCATGAGCTCATCAAATTAGTTGGAGAACCACTCTGCTATTCTCCATCATCGACAATGATATGGTCCACTCCCCACAGACCTATTCACCTGCCAAAACACGACATGGCGCCGCAAACGCGACAATGAGCCACGAGAGACAAAATGGCGTTCCTAAGCGGCGGCCGGTACAAAGCAGCAACACGCAGTCGCCAAAGTGGGCTGGGAGAGTTAACCCTCTGCCAAAGCTAGCAGGATCACCAGCAATAAGCGGATTAGCTGCTCATCGAGTAGACGGTGCAGTCGAAGCAGTCGGTGTGGAGCGAAGCTCCATGGTAGACGACGGGGGCCCAACACCAGTCAAGCCTTTCTTGAACTCGAATATCACGCCCAGATCTGGGTCAAGAAAGGCCAGGGCGGAAACCGCCTCTCCAGCACCAGATGGAACTCCCACTCGGACGCCTAGCGTATCTAGACCTGTCTCTGCGGTTGAAAAACGCGAAAAGCCTACGGAAGATGCACAAGCTACAAGTGGACTCGGTCTACGGATTGCAAGTAATGGGAGGACATCGAGGACAGGGAGCGTGATCAGTGATGGTCATAGCTCATCTATATCGTCAAGGCCAATCCTGATGGAGCGGAACTCTGCATCGAGCATAGCGAGCCCAGACAGCGCGCCAAAGTTCTTCCATGCAGATGACGTGAAGGCGAGCATACCGTCGAAACCTGCGTCCGAAAGGTCTTTGCCGCAGGGAAGCTTATCAGAACTCACACAGCCAAAGGATGAGAACGTTCTGTTCGCAAGAACTTCGTCTTCTGGCAATAGCTCTACTACTGAGGAGCAAAGGCCGAAATTCTTCTATGCTAACGACGCCAACGAGTCGAAGTCCCCGCCTCTTCGACTCGCTCATGGGAATCTTTCGCATAGGCCACCGCTACAGACTATCCACAGTGCATACACTGACAACAGTCCGCCACGAGCACCATCGCCTCTTAAGGAAGAGATGATACCTCAAACATTGGTGACAATCAAACCCTCACCTAGACGGCATACTCGACTGGTCTCGAATGGCAATAGTACACTTGAATCGCCACAAGCGATTTCAAGTGGTAATGGGAACATATCTCGAAGGTCTAGCCTGACTTCTCCAAAACAACCGTATAGCACCAGCCGTGCCCGGTCAACGAGCGCCAACTCAGCTGGTCTAAGCCCGCCCCGAAAGATGAATGCTGGGCTTTCTGAGACGGATTCTGTCCAGCGGAGGAGAACCGCGTCTCTGATAGGAGTGAACGGCGCATTGCCACGCAGCGCCAACTCGCCCACTAGCACGCAAGAGCTATCCTCACCGCACGTCTTTTCACCCCCACAGAGTCCTACAAAGGCCCCTGGTACTGGTCAGAGCAAGATCGATCATATGAATGAGCTCGCTGCTAATGCTCGCCGCGAACGGAAGGTCTTGGATCTTGAAATCAGCAATTCCTCTCTCCTAGCGATCAATCGCACCCTAGAACGTGAAATGCGCAAGCAAACCGCCGAGCTCCGTCGCTATCGGCGTCTAAGCCGCTCTGGTCGCCTCTCTGTGGCGCCTTCGCGATCTGCTTCTGGCAAGATGTCAAGGTTCTTGGAAAATGCCGCAGAAACGAACGACCGCTCATCGCTGGATTCTGAAGAAAAAGAAGAAGATGATATGGAAGACATGCTTTCCAACCTCTCCTCAACGTCAGCGGCATCTCGCCGTTCATCCACAACCGCACATGCTGCCCATGATCGCTTTCAGGATCCCAAGCGTATCGAGCTCGATCTTGCCGCTCACCGCGCTCTACTCCAGGATTCTCAAAGGCTGAATACGTCTATCAAGCGCTGTCTTGAGCAATCCGAAAGTCTACTTGAATCTGGCAAAAGAGCACTTGCATATCACGCAGAAGCTCCAGAAGCCGAAAATTTGGGACCTCGGGTACTTACTCTTGACGATGTCGACGATGGACTCTTCGGCCAAGGCCAGGGGTTACTGAGCCCGAGTCTCAACCATGTGATGGAGAATCCATGGGAACGGAGTCTAGGCAGCCTGGGGAGCTTGGATGCAGGTTTGGAGCCGCCAGAAGTCTCTCAAGAGAGGCCGCAAAGGGAAGTGCAAGGGCCGTTTCTCGCGTTGACCGACGAGAAAGTCACCGAGTCACCGAAAGAACCCAAAGCAATGGAGGGCGCGGATTCTGAGAGTAAGAACATTCTGCCTAATGATGAACTTGTCCGTGAACTAGACAGGTTGCTCCCAACTCCAGAACCGCCCGAAAAATATAGAGGTCTTGAGGTTAACGATATTCACTTGAAGCCCGGCCTTGGCGAACGCAGAGTGAGTTCAATTCTGTCACTAGACGGCCTAGACGACGAGCCCGATGTTGCAACATCTACTAGACCTGTCAATGCCAAATCACCGAGTCAATCCTCGGAAGGAGACGTTGACCCGGCTTCTTTCGTAGCAAGGGCAGGACGAGGAGAGGGAATGAGATCTGCCGATCCTAAGCCTGGCGAAGCAGGCTTTCGGGGTAGCATGCAAGGGTTAGGGCATTATTTGCAGACCTTTTCGCTTTTCGGGCCATCACAGCAGGCTTGATGCATATACATGGATAGCGTAGGGGTTTCGGTGCTTTATTAACGCTGGCGGCACGTCATAACGGTGCTATTGATCGCTTCAGAGATACCCTTTTGTTGTCATTTACAAAACAATCTTCACTTAGAGAATGGTAATATTTGAATAACATTACCGATCCAACGCATTCGTACAACTTACTTCCCAGCAGAGTCCGTCATATTATCCACTATGCGATCTATCGACAATCCAAGTAGCACTATTGGTACTGTCTAAGACGACTATGACCAGCTAATCAACATACTTGATATACAAGAGAGGGACGACCTTACAGAACCCACCTCAGCGTCAGTGTCATTACTCTCTGAGCGGACAAAAGTAACGAAGGTATAGCCCGCGATACGGCCGTACACGGTATAGCACCTGGTAGCACCACATCCACAGTCATTAGCGCGGTAAATTCTTAGCTAAACCCCTCTGGTGTGTAAGCAAAGTTCTAAATGGCTCATGCAAGGCTGAAGGGCTACCCTGCAACTCAATGATTCAAAGCTGCAAGATCTGCATAACAGGCGGCCAGGATTCACAAAAGCCGACCTTCTCGTACGGCGGGATATTTCTCAGGCGCACCCCTTAGCTCATGTCAATCCATCCGACGACCATGCCGGGTTCAGTCATCTTCTCAGCCATTTGCCTTTTTGAACTGTCTGCTAAACCTGCCCGGTTAGAATTATTCGTTATGCTTATTGATTTATTCTATTTAGGACTTCTTGGAGCAGGGTTGGCGTTAGGAAAAACGATGGGCATCGATTGATATACCGCCGGAGAGTGAATCAAAAGACTCGACAAAGAGGTACAGCGTCGCGGCATTGAGATCCTACTAACAGTCATGAGCACAGAAAAGCTTCCCATGCCAATATCACGTTACAAATTTACAATTTTAAAAAGACCGCTTGTGTGGATCCATATTCTTGAATTCCATCGATGACCATCTTTATGTCTCGAACGACTAAGTTGCTCACGTTAGCTCTATTGAAGCTTGGTACAAGCAATGCCCCGGAATGCTGACCATCTGGAGTAATTAACATGACACCGCAGAATGGATTTTGAGCGGGAATCCTGACAGGCTCTGTCTGATAGGCTCCACATTTCAGTCTTCCCCGAATTTCAAACAGGAACAGTCTGCAGGTTTTCCGGCCTGATGGAATATATGGCCATTGATTTGCGGGTTGGCAGGATGACCGTGCTCTAGTCTGGCCACGTATGAATGATGCCGCTAGAATGCATATCGTACCGGAGTTAAGGGTGTACAGCAGACTTTTGTGAGAACACGGTCCTAAACACATGGATGCGAGGCAGATTGCCTGGCGAGCGTCCCGGTGCTCAATACACTATGAGGATAGTGCAAATTTTGTCCACCCACTACAAGCACATTTGTCAATCTATTCTCGCACGCGAGGGCCCTTTTAACCTCTTGAAGAGCAGTCGCCTGCTCACTTAGTGTCAGACTCTGGAGGTCTAGGGCAAGCTACATCAGGTAAGCCTTCCTCGGTTTGATCTCCGCAGCACTCTCCTTCATATGGGCTTTAACCAGTATAACAAGTGTTTCTGGGGTAGTCAACGGGATAAATGAAATTTTACTATGATAGTAGTCTGGCTAATTAGCGATAGCAATTATAGCCATTTCTGATTCGTACAATGTTGCCGTCTTCTGGCTAGCTATCCAAGACCTACAGTTCCCCTCCATGAGAGCTATGATATCAGATCTCCGAAATTAGTTGCTTTGGACCCCCTTAGACCCCTGTGCCCTGGCTGCACGATCTAGGTAGTGACCAAATTCGCATCCTTGTGACAATTTCAGTATCAAAACAGTGTCTTATCATCCTAAGCTTCGAGAATTGGATCGCAAAAGTGTTATTACAGCAATCTATAGCCACCGAATACTTTGTAACAGCTACGGCTCACAGGCAAGTCCCTTGTCTTGTCTACAATTCGTTGTTTGCGTTCACAGCTTAGGATTTGACTCCTCCACGTTCCACCCACCAGCTCGCTCTTGCCAAAGACTTTTCACAGCCTTCGCATACTTATCCTCATCCTTCGAGAAATGCGCACAGTGCCCGCTCCCTTCAAAAACCATTTCCTTAACACTCCAACCCATAGCCTTTGCCGTCTCAGCATGCTCCTTGACATCTTCCCAATGGCACATCCTGTCAGCCTTTGAATAAAAGTAACACACTCTTCCCTTGCTTTCGGCCTTTGCCCCTCCCTGCTCACGGTCCTTATCACTCCTTTCCCATCCAGGACCTACGATTTCCGAATCCAGCATCGTACGTCGGTTCAGGCTTGCAGGGTTCTCATTGCCACTTGCAATCCACGTGTAGAGCAGTATCAATATACAATGGCAGGCGAGGGCTCCTAGTAATCGAGATGCAAAATCTTTCGGTAAGGACAGCAACATAGCATCGTAAGACTTCCAGTATGTACCGTTTGCAGGGCAGCTATCGCAAACCAAGCCCGCCAGGGGAAGTGGACCGTGCAAATTGGAATTGAGGACAATGAGTAGTTGAGTGGCCGTGTTGGTGCCGCCGTTGGAAAAGGTGTGCAGGAGGACCTTGGGCTGAGCGCGGGTTTCCAAGATCCTCGATGCACTACCCTTCGGCAAGTGACCGTTTGAGATTGATTTTGTATCGGACGTGGCAGGGTGGTAATCAAGCTCCGCCAAGGTATCAAGTACAACCGAGATGGCAGGTTTAATCACATCGCGCTGGTGGGCGTAGCTGCTTATGAGGATTGGGACATTGGATTCGATGAGAAGTATACGTGCTCCGGGAGCGATTGACTGGTAAAGACCTGTGTACTTGGCAATGTGTTTAGGTGCGGCTCCAAGCCAAGTGCATATGATGATCAGCTGCCCTGGTGTTGGCTTGGAAGGCGTGAAGAGAGAAGTCCGGGGCCCAATTTTACGAAATTCATCCAGACGAGAGGCTGCGGTGGCGAGTGTACCCACAGACATTTCGAAGAAGCGTAGCGACGTCGAGGACCCAGCGAAGTGAAGATGTTCTCAGGCTACGCACATGAAGGAATGTAAGCTATCAATCTGTAGTCAAAGATAAGGGGTCTTGGAAGGAGCTGAATAGTATGACATTCCCACCTTCCTAGAGGATTCCTAAATACAACGTCGACGCTGACATGCACGAGGAATGGTACCAGTACTAGTAACAGTGCAATCAAATGTACCTAACAGGTCTAGTTTCGCATCCTGACGGTTGGTATTGATAGGCAACAATCGGGCCCTTTACTAGCGTTGTTTTGGATACGATTCTAGGCCAATAATTACGAGACAGCGACAGGAAACGAACGTAGCAGAACCTGAACGCCCAAAACCCAATTCCAAGGGCAGCATCGCCAATATTCACAATTTGAAAAGTTCCTCTCCAAAGCCTTTCCTCCCCCTAAACTGCACATAAGGCCCATCATGTGAGCAAGTAAGGTGCTCTTGGAGCTGAAACTCGCCAACTCTATGTCGACCCTCCCTCGCACCTTCCTCTCCCGCAGCAATCTGGCCCAGAGGCCCCTCTGCCCTTTTGAAGTCAGTGTACCAGACCGTTCTCGCCAATGTGTCCATGAGCTCCATATAGGCCATGTTCCTCCCAGCACAAGCCCTTGTTCCTAAGGAGAACGGACTGAACGCAAATCTGGCCCGTTCCACAGCTTCTTTCGGGTTGTCATTCGACACGATCCACCGTTCGGGCTTATATGTGTACGAGTCGGGGTAGAGCTCCTCATTGTGGTGCACGGCGTAGGGATTGACGCCAATATCATAGCCTTGAGGGATGTGGTTGTTATCCAAATCGATACCTCCAGGACAGACTTCACGCCAAAGAGTACCGCTAATTGGAGGCGACATACGCATCATCTCATCGATACAAGCGCGGAGGTAGTGACAAGAAGCGAGTTTGGGCCCCGTTCGAATCTCCAAGCCTGAAGTAAAGGCGCTGCGGATCTCCGAGACCAATTTAGCGTAGCACTCGGGGTAGGCGGTGAGGTAGAAAAATGCGGCTGTGAGGCCGGTTGAGGATGTATCAGCACCTGAGGGGGTCAGCCTTGAATATAGTCGCAGTGTGAAGTATGCTTACCTGCAATGAGCAGAAATCTACTTTCAGCCCACAGCTCACTCTCAGTGAATCCCTTGCCAGTTTCTGGATCTTTTGCATCAACAAGGAAGGAAAAGAGGTCGTTCTGGGAATCTTTCTCTGATGACAGACGCTCTCTAACTAGTCGACCCATCAATTGCAGGTATTTTTCACGCATCCAGAGGCCTCTCCTGTACAGTAATTTGTCCAATTGAAGGTACTGTAGCTTGGGGTATTGCACGTATACGCCAGCTTTGTGGGTCGTAGCAGTCACTGCATCGATGAGGAAATGGTTGTCCGTTTTCATTTGAAGCTCAAATGACTGGCCAAAGCCAAATTCGCCCATTACGTCGTATTGGAGATGTCTACAGCACGCTGTCATATTGTACGGCGGCGACCAGCCGTCACTTCCATCGTTATAGTTCGGAGCTCTCATGAGCTTTCGAACAAAAATATCTATATGATGAAGCATAGTTGGTTCGAATGCTCGAATCGTCTGGTCAGAGAAGCCTTGATTCAGAACCTTGCGCTTGAATCTGTGGATGTCCTTGTCAACAGCGGTAAATACGTTAAATGCCCCTGGTGCTGGAATCATGGTGACGTAGCCATAGGATTTCTGAACTCCATCTTTCGAATAGTATATATCTGACATGGTCAGTCACATGAATTGCAGCATTTGTGACATGGCTTTACCATGCAATGCAGTGACTGAGTTGAAAACGAGCTTGTTAGGCCCCTGTCGTACAATGGGCCCTAGGTTCAAGGGTCAGAGTATTGCAGGCAGGAAATTTCTCAGACGTGAACGTACCATAGCGTCGATGAGAAACCTCGGTCTCGACATGGAGCCGGCCCATGACATTGTGATATGCTCCGTAGAAGTCAGAGACTTTGGCAAGCCACGGTCCTGGATATTTTGCCAATGGATGAAATGTAACGCGATAAGTCCAGACAAGGATGAGCTGAGAGTTTGTAAGTCAACAGATTGCACGCACTGCTATCGTGGAATAGCTTACGCGAATGACCAAACAGGAAGTGACGGCAAGGAATGCCGGCCATAGTAAGGAAGATACACTCTGCTGCCGGGCATGGGATGACAGGCTGTCTAGACTCAGCAACATCTTGACACGCAGCTTCAACTACTGAGGAAACTCGTCTTTATTGCGCTGCATATCAGAACAGCAATCAGAATAAAAAGAGACAAGGGTGAGGACATCTTATACTTTCGGTAGCGTAATCTAGTAGTGTATAAAGACTATTCGATACAGTATCAAATTGTAATGGTAGATACTCGAAGCTCTAGAGCCTAGTTCATCCTTTGGGCCCGATAATGCTAAGTCGTCGGTTCACCTTTCCCCAGCTGCACTTTCCATGAGGCGTAGTATTGTGAGCCGATGTCAGAAAACCCCCGAAAATACCCGAGTACCCATTCATCGATGCTGGCTAACGTAAGATGTGTAAGATGTGTACACCATAATCCGGAGAACCATCCATATACGCTAGCGATGGTCCGAATTGGTCGGTCAAAATTCCCAACATGCAGGTGAGATTTGCCAGCGGTCGACCTCCTGCAGGAAAGTGGCTGTTAAATACGGTGAAGATAGTAGCTGTATAAGAGCAGGAGCGGCAACGCCTTCTGCCTTGCGGAGCTGGACCGAAAAGTAAGCACTAAGCACTAAGCACGTGGGTAAAATCGAGCCGATTGGCTGATGGTGTGGCTACCTATGTACCCAGAGAACGCCCCCATTCTACCGAGGAATGCGATACGCTTCCAGAATAAGGTGCTTGCATAAATCCCGCTGCTGCATGTCGCAATCGAAAACCGGTAACGCCTAGGGATTTAGTTTCAGCTTCTGCAGCACGGAAATGACTAGATTGGGAGGGTTATCCGTATTGAACGGTAATGATTACCATCCTGACTAATGGTTATCTTACCCTCAAGATAACTTCAATTATGTCGTAGAGCTCCCGTTCTCTATGGAAATAAAAAGCAGGACGATTAGTGCTTAGAGCAAAGCGAGGCATAGCATGCTGAATGAGTCTATAATCCACCCGGAACCTGTTCTAAACCTTGAGAAACGGCTGAAAGCGTGAAGCTGTAATGTGGTTTACACACTCGCCTGTTACTCTTCTTTACCAACCACTGAGATCTGATCCTTCCGCCAAATCAGCCCGACAGCAAGTACCTGGAGCCCTGCAAATCCCGTCATGATCTTCATCTGGAGATTATAGCCCGACGCAAATGCCTCCAGAACCTGCAACTGAACGTTTGGTGGGAAGCCTTTGATCGCTGCTGTTGACTGGAGTACTGAGGATAGCCTTTCCGCGCCAATAGAGGCGCTAAGACTTGAAGTGAGGTGACTGTTCATTACGCTCGAAGCGATAGCTAGGCCTAACGCGCCGCCGAATACGCGGAATTGTAGTAATGCTCCGCTCGAGATTGCTTATGGTTGTTAGCAACATAGACTGCAATAGGCGTACCGGGGGTTATATCGGGGGTCTAGAACGTACCCAAGTCTCTAGCTTCCACGACATGTGGTGGTATGACTAGCAGCATTCCCATGACAATTCCAATACCGCAACCCGAGAGGACTTCCCAGCCATAGATCACCGATGGAACTGCCAAGCTAGTGGACAACGTAGAAAACAGTGCAAGACCTACGAGTTGGATTATCGACCCAGCAAAAAGTATGTAAACTGGTGGAATGCGCGTTTTTGCAGCGAATATGTTTATCAGAACACTGCTTAGCGCAATGAGAAAGTTGAAAGGTATCAGGCGTAGACCAGCTCCGAAAGGCGAGGCGCCGTAGACAGCTTGAAACCTCTGGGGTATGTCGATGACGATTATATTGTATGGAACGCCAGAAAGTAGCGAGACACTAGAACACTTGTCAGGCATGACGTAGAGACAGCAATCAGATGGCTTACAGCAGAGTTCCCATCCAAGGCCGATTGACTAGAAATCGCCAAGGGAATACGGGCTCCGCACGCCATTTATCGCCAGTGACGATGCGCTCATTGACCAGAAAGAGAACCCACAGGATAGCAGACACTACCAACAAGGAAATCGCTGTACCCGAGCCCCAAGCGAATTCATTTGATGCCTCGAGTAAGACCGTCACAAGAAGCAGGGTCGCGCCCAACAGTAGGAAAGCGCCAGAGACGTCCAATCGAGACAACGATTGTCGTGATAATTTTTCCTTGAAGTTCGGAGCAACATAGGATGCCTGGCCCTGATGGGGAAAATTTGCTGGTACACATATGAACAGAAGTATGACCGTAATCACGCCGGCTGGTACGTTCAGTAGGAAAACCCATCGCCAAGTAGATCTCTCACTGACCCCACCACCGATCAGAGGTCCGACCAGGCTACCAAGTGCCGTTGCTGCGGCGATTTCTGCAGCGATAGCCGGATACTGTTCCTTAGGCACCATTTCATACGCAATCACCAAAGCCATCGAGACACAGCCGGCAGCTCCAATTCCCTGAAAGGCCCGGTTGATGATCAGCTCGTTCATCGTGCGAGAGGCGGCGCATCCACCGGAGAAGACGACGAAGATGATCATGGTAGCCATAGTAGCCTGTTTTCGGCCAAATATATCGCTAAGCTTCGCCCAGATGATGATCATGCTCGTGTAGGTAATGAGATAGCCGGTTACGATCCAGCCAACCTGCCTGAAGCCGTGCAAATCATTCGTTATCGATATGAGGGACGTTCCGACAATTGAGACCTCAATATTGACGAGGAACATACACATAGCAACGCTGAAAGGGGATGTATCAGCAGCTCGTACTACAGCATGATGTTTTGGGGCTGACCTTAGAGACAGAGTGTGTAGTCGCCATCCTTTGACCCAGACAGTCTCATCAGTCACCAACACATCCGTTGTCTTCTCATTGCTGGATTTGGCCGCCGTCAATATGGGTGGCCCTTTGACCGACGAAGTTGAGTGCTCGGTGTTTAGCTTAGCAGAGTCGTTCACATGTGCTGTCTCGTCCTGAGCCATGGTGGTGTTGAATGGGTGAGGGGAGTGAAGAGGTGGACAAGGAGCGCTTGTGCTGCCTTCTGGGAGACAACCCCGGGAAGGAGCACATGGCCCAAGGGTTCCAAAGACATTGTCACCCAACACTGGAGATACAAGGTATGGTAAAACACTGGATACGTAAATTACCAAGTACCTATGATACTCATGCTGAGTCATCCACTAAAGTGTAGATTCAGCTCGGGCCGACCCCCGCTCCCAACGCCTCAAGAATGCAACGCTGACACCACCTCCCTTTTCGGATTACCCCCTTGCCTCTTAATCAGGCAAGGAATTGACGAACATCTCTCACCCCCCTATCCTCGGCCGACACAAGGTGCATCCCTTGCATGAACATAGCGATCCTTCGCACCAATTCCGGCACTACTTCCTGATAACACTTACTTCTGCAATGGAAGGATTCGAAGATTTCCCGTATCTGCTTACCGGCCGCCTCCTGACGCCCCATTCCAAGTTGTATTTTCGTTATGTCCGATCACTAGCGCTAAGTGAGAATAAAGTTGATGCAACGGCTTGCAACTCAACTTGCAGTGCTCATTGTAGTACATCCACTATGCAGCCTTCCATTTGTAAGTAACGGTAATCCTCGACGCATAGTGACATCAGTACTATCGCCATTGGCTTCTTGATCATGCTGTCGAGGCCGCAAGCGTGGTTCACTACTCAGCTTCTGTGACCTTCTTTTCAAAATGTATATCACCCTACGATCCAATCACAGCAATCGAATGCTCCACAAGTTCTTCTGCAGTCCGAAGGTAGGCCATCTGACCAATTGTATGCTGCTTTGCTTGGTCAGGAGCTATGAATATCACCACTTTCAATCCCGTTGTCAGCTGTTTTTTCTCAAGCCTCCTCTAGCCTGCACACTATTAGCCTGCCACTCTACGGCATCCAGAGTTGAAAGAGCTGAGGCTCGCTTAGCCTTGTTCTTCCCGCCTTCACCATTGCCGTTCCATTAAGCTATGTACCAGACTTACACTATATGCTCAATTGTGATACCACTTTTGCCTGGCTTGAATGAGGAATGGAGCCATAGCTCTACTGCGACGTTAAAATGACCTTGTGTGGCCCCCATTGCACTCACCGCTCACTTACATTGTGGAATGGACATCGTTTCTTACCACATGTTTCAAAGGCTCGTGTAAGTCGATACGCGGCACAGATACGGATTTTCCCTATCATGCGAATGGTGCGGTTTGACGAACTTATCCAGACCCACAAATCCATCTTAGTTATCAGTCTAGTCTCTAACCTGACAAGTATGACCACGGATGAGGATCGGGATTAGGTCTGTTCACAACCAGAGCATTATCACAATTCAATATATATTGTCAAGTTTCCCCTTCTTTACGTTTTTTTAAGAGACAAGCGGTTTGCTTAATATAGTTTAAATTGGTCAGTACATGCTAGCCATCATGTCGAGCACGATGACAACTACCATGACTTCTATCTCGGAAGTCCCAATAGACAACCTTGAAGCCAATTACACCAGCCACCCGGCAGAGCTGGTCAAGGGGGGCGTATGTGTTAAAGCCCTTTGTCTTTTGCTCTTCTGATCTGATAAAACATTGCAGGAGGTCAATTCGAAGTACACCACACAGGATTTGCGTAACGCGATACCGGAACACTGCTTCAAGCCATCTTATCTTTGGTCGTTCTTTTATCTCCTTCGGGACCTCATTGTGTCTTCTTCCTTGATGTATGGAGCATACACTTTTATCCCCCATATTGGGATTCCTTTAGCACGATATATCGCCTGGGCTGCCTACGGCTACGTGCAAGGACAACAGATGACCGGCATTTGGGTACGCCTGATGTCCTCAGTCTTCCACTCCAATATTATTAACTAGTCGTTCAGGTTATCGGCCACGAATGCGGACATGGCGGGTTTTCCACGAACGAGTACTTGAACGACACCATGGGTTGGATTTTACACTCAGCCCTCCTGACGCCATACTTCTCTTGGCAATCGAGCCATCGTAGGCATCACATTTACGCCAACAACCTCGCGAAGGATCACAACTATGTCCCGCCCCAGAAGGGCAAATATGCATCACTCATGGGTGTTGATCTCGAAAATCTTGAAGATATGGCCGAGGACTCACCAATATACACTTTTGCTCGCATCGTTCTCCAGCAGCTCGTCGGCTTCCCCTGGTACCTCACAGCCAATATTACCGCAACCCAGGGCAGCTTGGCAAACAAGAATCCCCCATCCAAATACCCTCTGGGTAACAGTCACTTCTTACCAACAAGCGCCCTCTTCCGACCCGAAGAGTGGCATCTTATATTAGCTTCTGATATTGGTATTGGCTTGACCGCTGCCGGCCTTTGGTACGCAAGCGCAAAAGTCGGATCCGAGGCCGTCCTATTGTTGTATGTTATGCCATATCTGTGGGTCAATCACTGGATTGTCGCCATCACATACCTGCATCATACTCATCCTGATGTACCTAAATACGAGCCTGAGGCTTGGACATTCTTGAAAGGCGCCACTGCGACGATTGATCGAAATCTTGGGTTTGGCGGAAAGCATCTTATGCACAACATCGCTGATTTTCATGTTATTCACCACATTTTCTCGTAAGTCACACCCACAATTGCATTTATGAGCATATGGCTTATATCCTCGTTAGTCGCATACCCCAGTACTACGCCGAGGAAGCCACAAAAGCTATCATGCCTCTCCTGGGCGATTCTTATCATGCAGATAAGCAGCGCTCCTTCTGGGGCTGCATGTGGGAGTCCTTTACCCAGTGCCAATATGTCGTACCTGATAATCCGGCTGCTAAACCTGAGAATCGTGCCATGTATTACAAAGGCGGGCCTTCCCCTCCTATTGAGATTAGCATGGGCAGGGCTGGCTTGAAACTGGAATGACGTAGAATAGGGATTGCAAGTATGAGGGACAAAGACAGGCGTAGATGTAGGGTGTAAAGACCATTGGGTTGGAAAGAGATAGCCAATAAGATGGAGGCATTAGACATTCACTAGGCGGACATAGAAGTGTTGTATTAGATTCAACCGTAAGCGCAGTATCTTATTCGCTCCATACCTTAGATTTTGAACACATATCATGCCGCATAACGCTGGAATCATAATTTGTCCGATAAGCGTTCTGTTGGATTTTCAGCTGCTCGTAATAGTCTCATATAACATAAGCCTTATTTTAGTGCAGTCTCTGTTGCCTCCGAAATTCTGACGACCTCATCTTCATCATCATCTGAGGTCGGTGAGGCATCATGGCCCCGCCAACAATGATTGAGACTTCGGTTGCTACCCTTAGCGATGCAAGGGAAGGCGTTAATTCTATATATTTGCAAGATACCCAAGAGTTGGAGGTGAATGCCTCTGTGGGGTATCAATCGAGCGTCATGACCACGACAGACATCATCCAGCAAGTCCTCGACTGGGACGATCTCCCAACATGGATGCAAATAGACCCTTTCATACGCCGAGGCTATCGTCGCGAATTAAACAGCTTCCACGCCTGTCTCCGGTCGCTTTTCTACTTGCACAACGAACTGATCAACACTTGGTCTCATCTGATACCTGCAATGGTATATTTGGCCATGTGGATGGGTTTTGATGTGAGCATCTTCCGGTATGATCTAAAGGACTCGACCACATGCCTCGCGGATTGGACAATCGTTCAAATATATGTGGCGGGGACTATGATCTGTCTAGGACTTTCTGTGAGTGACTACTAGATGTCTGATTGCGTATACGATGATGGCTAATATATGGAACCGAAAGGCCTTTTTCCACTGCACCAACGCACATTCTGAAGCCATGGCAAATCGGCTATTGAAACTCGACTATGTCGGTATCTGCTTCAGCATTTCCGTTACCAACGTTTCATCTACGTATTTCGGCCTTCGCGACGACCCATGGCTGCGGAACGTGTATAACACCTTTTGTTTGACTTGTGCTTTGGCTGTGCTGCTTTCAATGATGGCCCCTGGGGTTGATGGGCCTGGAGCCGCGTTATTTCGGTAGGAGACTTCCCTTCTTCCTCAATTCAGCTCTCAATATCAAGAAACCTATTGAACGGCGTAGCGCAATATAATAACCAGATCACAGAGTCTATACATTTCTGGCACTCATGCTCAGTGGCTGTGTGCCAATTCTGCATATGTTTATGGTGCAAGGGTATGAAGGCGTCAGACAGTTTCCACTCATGCATACTGCTTTGATGGGGCTATGCTATCTGGCCGGAACTTGCTTCTATGTGACTCATTGGCCGGAGAAGCGGTGGCCAGCCACATTCGACGTGTGGGTAAGTGGAATTGCACGTTCTGTGTTATACTTCCTTTATGATACTAACAGTGCCTTCGCCATAGGGAGCAAGCCATCAATTGTTCCACGTGTTGATCGCCCTGGGCCAATTTGTATTCCTACTGGGGCTTAGGAATGCTTTGCTGGTGGTCTATACGTAAGAGGAAAGACGCATAACTTGTCTAGCGAGACGCAGTACAATGAGATAGAATAGAGCTGCTATCAGACCGACTCCACAATGAGAGGCTGGTTTTCCTTTCTGAGATCTTCTGTCTCATATCGAAGGCCAGGCCAATGCTGTCACCCACCTTACGGCCAGTTTTTGTGATCCCGACGCCCATGGTTTCGGCCGCTTGAATGGCACCGCCTACTATACTATACCAGCTCTGGCGACAATGCCGTCGATGGCGGTCCACATAGAAAGGTATTCTTCTCGTATGAGTTTGCTGGGGACGATGAGGCGGTTCGGTCTTTCTTAATGTAGAAGAGATAGTGATTATAAGCAATGTTAAATAGATACTCGATAGTGCTTGCTCTCTCAAATACACTGATAAAAGAGTACTAGGTTTAAGTGTATCATCGGAAAGAGGTGTACAACGCTTTACTGGCGGGGAAGGAACCAGTTGAATACCTTGAGATTGAGCTGTGATGACGCAATGCCACATGAGATTTAAGCCACAAGTAAACCTTCACTAGAAGGGTTTCACCTTCTTACTGTACAGAAGGAAACCTTTAAATCTGGTTACCCGGGTGATGAGAATGGTCCCCAGAGCGTCCCGCATTTAGGGTGTCTTCAGGGACCGCTTCGCCAGCTTTAGGTCCAGCCTTATAGGGCGATACAGTAAGGTAAGGTGGTTTATCAGTAAGGGGGTGAACCCTTCTAGCCACAACACGACATCTCCAGCATCTCGAACAAGGGAAGCTTTCCATTTTGGTTTTCTATGGCAGCAGCAAGTGTTACCAAACTTCACCATCTGCAGCCCACCATGACTGGGACCCTTCTCATGAAGTATTTCTTCGGGATGAAATTTCTACTCTAGAGGGATGATTTACGTAAAGAAGAGGAATAGACAAACGGTAAGCTTGGCGAAGACTGGCGATCGGCTATACCCTTGCTGCCTACCTTAACCTCATACAAGTGCCACGCGGGCATCGGAGATTATTGGTGGGGTCAGACCTTATCACAGGGAAGTGCAATAGAAACTGGCATTCGCAGACATCCCACGACTTTGCCTCTTAAAATCTAATGATCATCTAGTCACCATTTCCAACGGAAGGTAGCTTGATGAAGTCCAGCATGTCTATGTTTTCCACTGTAGCGGCCGCTGTGTATGGATCGCTTATAAGATAGTGCTAATGCGCAACACCAATGGGGCCACCAGGCGGGTTGCTCAGCTCACACTGTCAAGGCTCATAGTTGCACCGTGCATTTGGATCAATGTTGTTATGGAGCTTTAGTTCTCTCGGACTCCTTTCCACCATCAACACAACTACGATTTTATTCTGCAGAAGCTGGAGATTCACTTGGAGTTACTTGGGCAATTCAAGAGCAAAATCTATTATTATGAATTACAGCGACTCTGATATAAAATGGGCCGTGTATTTTGCACTGCCTCCAGTAGAAGCCCACTATCAATTAGACCATATCAACGAGAGCAGAGTCAAAGATGTCCTCTCCTCACAGATTGCATGTTTTGCCCTTGCCACGGTTGCCGTGATACTGAGATTTGTCTCAAGGCGTTTGTCAAAGACGGCTATCAAGGCAGATCACTGGATGACCGTTCACTGGATGACCGTGGTTGCCCTGGTGAGAAGCAGTCACAATGAACCTTGCTATTGTTGGATAGTTAAGGCATGGAAGCTGGGCTAACTCACCTCAAACAGGCATTTACAATCGGCTACTGCGTGTTGGCGGTTTTGGGCAAGTCAATCTATTCAAAGTATAAATTCCAGTACTTGAGAAAAACTGACTGACTCTGAAGCCATACTGAAATATGGAGCCGGACGTCACTTTATTCTGCTCAAAGATCCAATAAGCCTTTTAAAGGTACGACCCGTACAAGTAGAACATCATGTCAAGAAAAACAAGTAGTAACTTGGTAATCATTTGACTTGAGCTGCGCTTGGAGTGGAAATACATTACGCACTTGCTATTGGATCCGTCAGAACCAGCACCCTATTGCTCTATACTCGCATATTTCCCGGCCGTCCATTTCGGATTACGCTTTGGTCTGTCGGCGTCTTCGTGGCAGCTTGTACCGGAGTTCAAGTTCTTACAGCCGTATTCCAATGCCGGCCTATCCAAGCCGCTTGTGTTATAGAAATTTCAGCCACCTGCGTTGATATCAACCTGTTCTTCATGATAATGGCGGGATTGAATGTCCTCACCGATCTCATCCTGCTTGTTGCACCCCTTCCGACGATATGGAGCCTGCAAATGCACAGGGCCACGAAGGTGCAACTAATGGGGCTCTTCTGCGTAGGAAGCTTGTATGTTGCTACCCCTCTTGCGTTGTTCTCGTAGCAGTCTCATGCCTATGCTTGACCATGTTCGCTGACCATGACCTCGAATGGTAGTGTCTACGTCGTATCCATTTATCGAATCCCCAGATCAAAAATACGTTACTTGTCGATATTTCCTGGTGCGACGATCAGCCTATCATCTGGTCGCTAGTTGGAGTTTGTGTTGCAATCGCATGTGCGTGCGCGATCACGTATCGCCCGTTGTTCAGTTGGGTCTTCAACATCCATTCTTCTACCGCAGGGTCCGGGGCGTCAGACAAGAGTTCAAGACCTAGCTTAGGCACCATAAGCCACCACCCCCGAGCGCGCCAAGAAGGCTGGCAAGACATTGATGATCGTGACTACAAAATGGAGGACTTTCATGTCGAGCAGAATAGCGTTAAATCGACTGAAAGTTATTCAAGACTGAGGAAGGGAAAAAAATTAGGTGTGGAAAAGGTCTTGGGAAGGCGTAAGCGTTGTCATCGGCGGGGACGATGGGGATACTTGTTCATTGCTGGAAAGAATGAATAACCGAAGCTGATAGGAGGCTGAGGATGGTAGTTGCAGGAAACACTGAACGCCGCGCCAAGAATTGATTATAGAGTCAGGAGCTCTCCCGTCTTCGTTGGTGTAGACAATCTGGCCACAGCCTCGAGGGGCTCCACATGGACTTGTTTTCTGTGATACTCCAAAGGCGGTTCGTGTAGTAAAATGCCTTAATGAAGCCTGGTTGAGCATTCCGAAAATCATTCTTTTTAGATATTCCCGTATGAACAACCCGTACGAGCATTTATGTTGTCCAACAACCAAGATCTCTAGATAAATCCAGATCGATTGCCCTGCTTTAAGCAAAGGGTATCAGACTATTCACATCTATAGCTTTCTTGCTCCTCTTCAGCCAATCCTCCGGGCTTCATGTCAACGCGTGTGCTGCTCTCCGCCATATTGGTATTGATGTTTCTGGAGTCATCGTGTTTGGGAGCTTTAGCCTGCATCCACAATGACATCGGCGTGCGATGGTATGAGGTTTCATCCACGTTAGTGGGGCCCTGGGTCTGTATAACTAATATAGAAGCGGCGAATTGGGACAGCGACGGATAGTAGTCTTCTGTGGTCGCTAAGGTGGACAGAAGAATTGGTGATCTTAGCTCGTACCAGGGTGAGTTCTGAGTTGTTAAAGGCCATATGGTCGGGTATCCTCTGGTGGGTGGCAAATTACACAGAGTAGCGACTAACACGATGACGTTCAGAATAACTTGGGCATAGCTGCTTGTAGGTCTGGCTTACCTAGTGCAATGTATAAAGGCCGTTATGGTTCCTGAGCCAAGCCTTAAAGTTTTGCGATCTCCCCATGGAGTAATTTTCGTAACCCCATCTTAAGTAGTCTCAAAGGTTCAGCCCTATCCTGGGGGTGGGAATCCTGCCCCTGCCCCCTGCTCCCCCTAAGCAAGCCCGCTTCAAGGCTACCAACTATTGCCACCGCGATTCCGTACATCACAGACCAGTTTAAGAACCTGAATGATGTTGGATGGTACGGGTCTGTGTATCTTCTTACGACCTGCGCGTTTCAGCTCCTATACGGAAAGCTTTACAAGTTCTTCAGCATAAAATGGGTCTTCTTGTCCGGCCTTTTCATCTTTGAAGTCGGCTCTCTGATTTGCGGCGTGGCCCCTAACTCTATATCGCTGATTGTAGGCAGTAAGTCTTGTGCCGCGGCTGGCAGCCACCTTGATCGCCACCACTGACCTTCAATAGGGGCTATTGCTGGGTTTGGCTCTGCAGCTGTACGTTAGAATGTCCACGTCTCACGTACGATATTGACGCCGTCAATGGCCAGATACTGTGCGGAGCTATGATTATCATCGCGCATATCGTGCGAGTGCCTGTTTTCATAAGCCTAATTGGAGGCATGTACGGCATCGCTAGCGTCATAGGACCTCTGGTATATTTTGGTTGCCCGTCATTCCGAGGTTCCACACTGACCAGTCTCCAGCTCGGCGGAGTCTTCACGGAAAAGGTGACGTGGCGATGGTGCTTCTACATCAATCTACCTCTTGGGTACGAGTGACAGATTTTCGGAGAATCATGTCATTGACACCGACACAGGTGCTTCACGGCCGTTGTGCTTGTACTCTTCCTGCGACTTCCCCAAAGAGACTCTCGGCGTGGACTCAGTCCAATGGATGTGTTCAAACAGCTTGATCCAATTGGCACTCTACTGTTCGTTCCGGCCATCATATGCCTTCTTCTGGCTCTCGTGAGTTCCGCATGCACAAATGCACTGTTGAGGTGTGGTAAACTGATAGCTCACTCTATCAGCAATGGGCCGGATCTACCTATGCCTGGCGCAGCTGGCGTGTTATATTCCTCTTCATCATGTTCGGCCTTCTTCTCACCGCATTCATTGCAGTGCAGATATGGCAAGGAGAAGCAGCAACTGGTATGAATTTGGTGAGAATGAGATGACTACTTAGCTGACGTCGGAGCAGTCCCTCCACGAATTGCTCGCCAGCGAAGTGTCGCCTTTGGAGCCTTGTTCGCCGTGTGTTTGGGAGGTACTTATTATGTTTTCATATACTATCTTCCAATGTGGTTTCAGGCCATCAAGGGTGTCAGTCCTTTAACATCCGGGATTGATACACTGCCAATGATACTGGGCAATGTCCTTGGCGTAATCTCAGCGGGCGCTTTGACGACGCGCTTTGGCTATTACATGCCATTCATATTTCTCAGTGTCATCTTCATGAGCATCGGTGCTGGCCTTCTTACGACGCTCCAGGTCGATTCGAGCTCTGCACATTGGATCGGCTACCAGATTCTATTCGGTCTTGGCAGTGGTTGGGGCTTTCAGCAGACCGCTGTCACCGCTCAAACTGTATTGGCTCTAGTAGACGTCCCTATCGGTACGGCGATCATGGTCTTCATTCAATTACTAGGAGGTGCCATGTTCGTGACGATTGCTCAGAATGTCTTCACTAATGATCTTGTGAGCGGGATCCTCGCGATACACATACCAAATCTGAATGCCAAGATCATCGTTCAAAGTGGCGCCACACACCTCCGGGACGGAATCCCAACTGCTTACCTTCCCTCAGTTTTGGTTGCCTATAACGCGGCCTTGGTCAAAACCTTTCAGGTGGCGGTATGCTTGGCATGCCTCGCTGCTGGGGGCTGTTGGAATGGAATGGAGGTTGGTGAAGAACAAAAGGGTTGTTGCTGCTGTTGCATAGACTCAAAGCATGAAGATGTCATAAGTAGCAAAAGAATGTGATGTGAAACGGTTATTGCTACGTCGTATGACTTTACTTGCACGTATATTAGTACATTCCTCATGCTAAATGAATGATGTAGCGCTACCACTGGCTTCTTCACGTAGCTTCATTGCGGATAGATGGTGTTCTCATATAGCGTAACATGATTGAGTCCATTTCGTGTTGAGCATATGTACAGTTGCATTTTCTTAATCAAGTGCCTGGAAGAAAGGTCCCCCAGATTCTGATTACATCGGCGGCTTCACTTCGCCAAGCCCGTCAGACACTAGGCCGAAAGCAATTTACTCAATCAGCCCTACCTTAGGTAGTTGGTGAAAACAATGCTGCTCCTACTTTCCATGAACATCAAGCACTACCCTGATCTCAACAAAACATGAACCTAATTACCTGATTCTTCAGTGGATCAGCAACCACTAAGAAGTTTGCGTGTCAAGACGTCGCACGTAATATTTGCTACAGAAATGACTCAAGATGGCAAATTTCTTCCAGGCTGGCTTTCCTTACCGCCGAATCACCAATCACCTATCAACGTTAATGGGGTCCAGCCGGTCTCACATAAACACCTCTACCGTATATCAGCTGACTTGTGACCGTGCGCGGCTCAAAAAAGCTCCTCTTCAGCGTGATGACGATAATACTTCGCTCGTAAACCTCACAGTACACTCGGCCCCTTTAGATACTCAGGTCCTCGATGAGTGCCGTTTGGAGGACAAAAAGACCGATACCGAGGCAAAGCCAGGTTCTGCATGAATGTGTCAATGTCATTCACAAGTCGATTGAACCTCATTCTCCAAGCATATGTTACGTAGCTTTGACGATGGGAGGAAGCCCCCTTCGGTTTAATCGCCCTAGCATCAGCTTCACAAGCAAAGACGAGCATACCGTGCAGTCTATACCACAACTAATTGAGTTCAACGCTAAAGTCAATGCTGACTATGCATTCTGTATCCAGGCCGAGAAGGCGCTGCTCGAGGACTCTCCGAGCTTTCTGCACGTCACGAACGCCCAGCTTAAACACGCCATTTACCGCTGCGCACAATGGCTCAGATCGGCCGTGGAGGAGCTAGTGCTTCCTGAATTAATCGAAGATGGTGCCGGCACTCGCAAAGGTTCTCCAATTGCTCTTCTTCTCGACAGTGACATCAATCTGCTTGTCCATGCATATACTTTGATGAGCTTAGGCGTGCCTGTAAGTGAAATAGAGATGTGAATACCTCTAAAATCAAGCTCAAAGCAAGATATAGGTGCTCCTGCTGTCTGCCCGTCTTAGTCCGGCTGCGACACAACATCTGCTTGATAGATCATCAGCCAAAGCACTGATTCATTCTACTCGTTTGGCCTATAAAGCCAAAGAAATATCAGTAGCGTCTCAGAAGCAAGGTTACGGTCGAATAAGGCTCTACGCGGCGAATGATATGCACTTCTGGTTCAATTCAATGACCGGCGACGTGGATACCAGCCAGAGCATTTGCCAGCCTGGCTACGATGGAAGAGACAATGATAGAAACGTTCTGATTCTCCATTCTTCAGGAACAACAGGTCTGCCGAAGCCGATTTACACATCGCACAAGTACTTGCTCTCCTTCGTAACATGCCATGCCTTTAACTCCGAAGAGTCAGCTCAAGGATTGAACCTATCTACGCTACCTCTCTATCATGTACGACCAATTTCATACGCTGTGTTATGGAGAATGAGGCTGATAGTAGCCATTGATAGGGATATGGTCTCGTCACACAAGCCTTGTCTTTGGGGATAGGCAAGACTTTCTGCATACCCGTATCCTCCGTCAATCCAACGGCCGCCTCCGTAATTCGATTACTAGACTCTGTGCATGCTAGATGTCTGATGACCGTTCCGTCGATACTTGAGGAAATCATCCATGATGCAGTGGGTGTGCAAACTTTGGCTAAGCTCGATTTTGTCGCTTTTGGAGGGCGAAATATAAAGCCTGCGGTTGGACATGGTTTAGCGTCGGCTGGCGTCAAACTGCTCAATCACTTTGGCACTACAGAGAGTAGGCCTCTCGCTCCAATCTTCGTCCGTGGTCGAGATTATGAATGGCAGTACTTTCGACTGAGACGAGATATCAAGCTGCGAATCGAGCCGAACTCAACATCAAATGGCGATGATCAGCACTTCAAGCTCACCACATACCCACTTGGATGGGATAAACCTTTCGAAATACAAGATCAATTCGTGACGAGCCCGCGCAATCCTATGGTCGATTTCAATGCCATTGGACGTATGGACAACGTGATTGTACTAGCCACTGGCGAGAAGGTACAACCAATGATCCTTGAAATAATGCTAAGCGAGCATTCACTTGTTTCGGCGGCAGTTGCATTTGGACATGGCCATTTCCAATTAGGTGTCATCGCGCAAACTTCTCATGCAGCCTCTTCCGATGGTATTAATGAGTTCAAAACGTCCATCTGGCCAACTGTCCTCGAAGCAAACGAGCTTATGATTGCACATGCGCGGATTGCTTCCAAAGCAGCTGTTATAGACCAGTCCATATGCCATTTTGCCCAGTTGATTTACAGATGGACTAAACTCATCTATCGACTAGAACAGCATTAGCATCATTCTAATTATATAATTAGAAGTATTCACGTGACTGACGGTCAAAACAGGGGTCTGTTTTTCAGGGTCAGACGCATGGACCACCCCTTTTTCCATCTTTCTGCTTCATCCTACTTCTGCCTTCTCCCACTTAGGGTTACCATAAATGCATCAAAATGCTATTTCTTGGCCCCTGAACACGGAATTCGATCTTGCTATCTGTGAGGCCATTCAAGGCGGAGACGAACTAATTGACATGTTCTGCGTATTTCGAGAGAATACGACCGGTATCCAATGTGATCCTTTCTAAAGTAATGAAAACCTACTTTTTCCGTCCAAAACCCACGTTCGCAATGTACGGTCGTTTCCCGAGCCGTCAAGCACAACCTTGAGAAGCCCTATCCGATGAGATTTTCCGTTCCGAGTGTAGATAATGAGACAGATAATTGCATCAGGCTCTCCACGCTCGAATAGGTCTATCCGACGATTTCGAGATTTCGAACTTTTTTTGTCCTTGGCTTGGATGGCTTTGAATATAACCTTGCGGGGTTCCCCGTATGTTCCGAGCACCACACATTTAAATTCTCCGTCTATAAGCTTCTGTTGAAGCTGCTCCAATGAACAAGTCCATGTTGAAAGGTATAGTTGTAAAGTATCAGAATTGATCTGCCTGGATGGCATGTGTGGATCACTTTTCCAAAACTTTAGCTTCTTAGGGTCGAGGACATGTGCGTCAAAATGTAGTACATTCGCTGTAAGAAGTCTTTTTATGAGGTGCTGCTTGAACTCCGGGTACTTTTTCATCCACATGTATTCTTCTGAGTCGTTCTCTCGTGAGTCCTTCTCTCGAAATTCTATCCTCACTGAGCTTAGGTCGCTGGTCCAGCAATAAGGAAGGTCATTTCTCTTCCCTACCTCGCCAAACCATCCAGCCCATGACCAGGATGGGAATCCTTCTCTGCGTTGGGGCTTGGGATTGTCAAGTAGAGTCCAGGGTAACCGTTTGCGCGCGGACCCTGATCGATTACTAGGATCCTCGCAGTTTGATTCTCCCAAACTCCGTATGCGATGTGTCCAAGCCAAAGCGTAGCTGAGATGGTCTAGTCGTTCCGGTTCGCTATCCCTTAGGTTGGCGATTGGGAAGGGGATCATTATTCCGGCCAAACTGACTATCTTTGCAGCCGTTTTGGCGTAGAAGCGGGCGATTCCAGCAAACGCGTTCAGGACATCGTCCTCATTCGTCAACTCTCTTTTGCTGAACTGCTGGATCTGATGCTGAAACCTGCGGATGGTGTCGACCTTGCGATGATTTTCCTTGCTTCGACTTACATTTAGATGAGAATATTGGTTCGAATTACCGCACACAAATTTACCAGCGCGATGATAGGCCCTGAAACGCTGGCCATTCTGAGTGTGGAGAACTTTTAAATTGCATTTGAAAGATTCCACGCAATTCATTCCGTTACATTCAAAGTAGACTTGAGAGTCGGTGAAGAATAAACGGCGAGTCGAAAACAGTCCTTCTTGATAAGTCCATCCTCTGGTAGACCACGTGGATTGCGTGATGGAAAGGTGCGGGTCGGGCATCGTAGATACAAAGTCGTACCGCCCACTGGTCGCACGTTGTAGTTGCTGGAATCGAGGACGGGAGCTTACGCCGGGCAGCCCATAATTTGAATCATGGCCCAATGCAAAGATTGTGAGCTGCGAGCCAGCATAGATATCTCCCATACGACCGCACTGTTTTTGTTTCTCGGTTGTGTTTTCCTGATCGATGCAATATTTATCAACCCAGAGAAAACGGTAGCCTAAGGCCTTGGTTACCTGGATTGCATCTCGAATTGTCAATGGAGTATCCTTGGGAAGTCTTGAGGTCTTATCCTCCTTTTGCGGCATCTCCTTCGCAGCCGGTGCCGATGTTACCATTTCCCTTGCGGCTGGCTTCCCCCAGACGTAGCTGAGAGCCACATACTTAGCGTCAGGGTGATGCTCCCGGATGATCAGATCATTCGATCTACAGTCGATCAACTTCATTCCTGTGACCTCGGGTGCTTGTATGTTGCAATGTTTCTTATGACCTTTGCAGTATTTTAACCATGATAATACCACATTGGGCTCAAATTGTTTCGATACTTGCTGGGGGACAAAGAGTTCTGATTCCTGTATTCCCTTAGGGATGACAACAACCATTCCTTTTGACGCTATATGTGCTTTTAATCCATCCCGCCACCCGCGCCCAGTTGGGACGACGGCGATGTGATATGGAGCATTACATTCCCGGAGTACCTTCCTTGCAGTCGGATAATCATTGACGTGGGGAAGATGTCGGAGGTGCCGGAAGATACGTATTTGGTCGCCAAGATCGTTTGCCTTCCACCGTGTAGGGTCTCGTTTTTTGAGAAATGGCTCAATCCAAGGAGCGTACAGTTGACTACAGAGTGGACAGGTTGAAGAGGAAGGGTCATTTCGATAGCGTGTTCCGACGTGATCGACTAGCATACCGACCCAGTCGATGCGGCCCTCGTAGTTCATCCAGTCGTAGATCCTGTCCCAACAAATTCTAGAACACTGATGGCAGAGCTGACTATTTGACGAGGTGGATGTCTCGCGAAGACGCTTGGTTGGGGGACTGCCGGGATCCCTAAAGTTCTCGCGACTGTTATTCCGGTTCCTCTTTCCCGATACTGAAGGCTTTGGTCGAATAGAATCGCGTTTGAAGTCGCTGTGTTTGCTTGTGTCACTGGAGGTCTGTTTGCGTTTGTTAACAAGGATACCGCGACTGGTGTTTAGAGCTGGCGCATCTCTTCAAACAAGCAGCCTGAACCCTTTCTTATCTCTTTTCCTTCTCATGAAAATTCAACGATTAAAAGCATTACCGAAAGACTTACAGGTTGCTTCTGATTTGGGCGAATCGTACAGAATCTCTCCTGCCCCGAGCTGGTTGACATAATGGACGTACTGGTAGCCTATATTCGAGTTATTGATTTATTCCTGACAAGCTAGATTGGACTGAAAGTCGTCGGGTACTAGCTGAAATGATGAGATTTGCTGCAGTCAAATATGAGTCATCTAGTAAAAAGAGACACATGAGGTCTCCGGCAAGGTTTTTAAACAAGGCCGCCTTGAATGATTTGGACTGAAATCTGCCTCGTTCCACTTTGTCAGCCTTACTTCTATATGCAAAAGGACTTCTAGAACATTCGAGGTACAGGTCGCAGCTTGGCAACTTGGCAATGTTACGGGTCAACGAGAGTATGACTAATCAGGACCAGAGGTACATTGGGTTAGGGTACACTGAGTCACGCAAGCAGGATCAGTATGATCAGTAACTAATTATAGTAAAGCGTTCAGAATCAGTATAATCTAAGACTGATTCTAGGATATCTTATTTGTTGCGGGCTAGGCCTGCGTTACCTATCTGCTTACTACGCTACCTACCCGGCGCTCGCTGACCTACATAGATCTTTGCGCGCTCCATAGAATCCTTTCTTCCTTAGCTTTAGTATCTTATCTTACGTCTTGCCTCATTTACCTCCGCTTGGCCGCATGCGTCACCGAGTCCTAAAGATCTTGCAGATGCCGGATTCAGCTATCACCCTACAAGCGAATTAAAAGACATGGTGATCTGCCAGCTATACAATACTCAGTTATGTGATTGGGAGCCAGCAGACGATCCTATGCTAGAATACTATCGCTGCTCGAAAAGCTGCATAAGATTCGCAAAAGGGGACTCACTAGTAATGTTTGTTCAAGATACTATGGCATCACCACAGGAAGATTCATAAATAGCTCTGCAAGTATCGTTGCAGACCTCGCAGATAGCTCCGCAACAAGCTCCGCTGCCATCGATAAAAGACATTGGATTCCTTGATCCATCGCTTCAACATGACTTTCCTGAGCTATGCCTTTTTCATGATGTCTATGTCTTCTGCGACCGCATTGAGCGCTGCAGATCTGAATCCAGGTTCCTAGGAGCTGACATCCTAGCGCTCCTACCGAAATGTCTACGCGGTGAAGCTCTGACATGGTTCTGCAGCCAATCGGAATGTCAGGATCTGGCATTATGCATAGGTGCTATGAGAGCTAGGTTTTCGCAAGCTCCGGTTGATACAAGAATTGCAGTCTGCAAGAGAACAGGGTCGACTTTCCAATCCTGTCACGTGGAGGGAGACCAGAAAGCTGCCTTTCCTTGATGCATGTGTGAGAGAAGCTGGTCGTCTGCACCCTCCAGTTGGATTGAAATACGAGCGAATTGTGCCCACCGAAGGTGCCGATATCTGCGGTAACCGCGTGAGAGGATCGACAGTTGTAGGTAGCAATTTGTGCGTTGTTCATCGCGATAAGGCAACGTTCGGTGGCGATGCAGAGGCTTGGAGACCAGATAGATGGCTGTGTGACGAAGCAATGCGGAATAGGATGGAGCATGCTCTGCTCACAATATGGTGGTCGAATGCTGTTGTCTTGCGGCAGACTCTATCACGAGACAGTTCGGGGCGGGACATCGGTCCTGCATTAGAAAGAATACCTCGTATTTGGAGATATACAAGCTGGTTCCTACAGTGTTGCAATCACATGACGTGAGTTTGGCAATCTGAAATTGATCTACGCCCAGCGGTGGAAGCTAATGAAAGAAAGATTGAATTCAACGATCCGAACATCGCGTGGCAGGTTCATAACTCGTGGTTTGTGGTACAGAAAGGCTTCAATGTACGACTTCGTCGAAAAAATAATCTTACTTAGGTTCAGTGAATTCTTTGGATGCATCAGGTGCACGACATGAATGATGATTAGGGTTCTCCGTCGTCTCAACTATGTGAGTTCTTGAATGGCATTCATGCAAGTGCTGTCGTGCCACTTACTCGAGTCCTCTCGTCTATTCGAGCCACTTGCGGCAGAGGAGCCTGGATGTTCCACCTGCATCCTGCACAAGGTCCGCAATCTTACACGGAAGCCCGCCCTTTGCATTGTCAGAGCGCAATGGTTTCCGAGGGAGCTTTTAAACTCAATCCTTCGTCGCTATGGTAAGTCCGAGCTGGCATTCTGTTGGCTAAAGTCCGTCCGCTATCTCCCACTATCGCCATGTTCAACCCTCCCTCTCATTCGAGCTGAACGTACCTTTGGACTTTAAGAATCCTAAGAACACCCCAATTTTCTACATAGCTTTCTTCACTCCTCCGTATCCACCGGTACTCATCTGCCTTCGTTCTGTTTTCCATGTTAAACCCTCTTGCAGCATCCAAGCGCTCAAAAGACGGTGGAGATGTACAAGAAAAGCCCGTTGAAGTCTCCACTCCACCTTCCAAATCGTTCCAACAAAAAATGTCTCTCTGTGCACTCGGAGGCAAGGTGGCCCTTATCACTGGCGCCTCCAAAGGTATGTCTCTCGTCTTACAGTAGAACGTCTATCCATCAATGGAAGGAGCTTGAATTACCACAATGTAGGCATTGGTAAAGCCACTGCAGTCCGCCTTGCCCAGGATGGAGCTTCAGTCGTGATAAACTACGCTTCCGACTCCGATTCGGCCAACGAACTTGTGAAATAAATTGGCAGCGATCGCGCCTTTGCTGTTCAGGCCGATGCTGGAACTATTAGCGTGGTATTGAGACTATGGTCAATGCGACCCTCAAACATTTTGGCAGAATAGATATCCTCGTCCCCAATGCAGGCATCTTGCCAATGAAAGATCTCAAAAACACCTCCGAGGAAGATTTTGACCAGATCGTCAAGCTCAACATCAAAGGCCCATATTTTCTAGTTCAAGTACGTTAACCCTAGATCGTAATTTTCGACGAAGTCAAGGTACTGACTTGTGCAGAAAGCTCTCCCACACATGGTCTCCGGATCTCATGTCATCCTCGTATCCACCTCCCTCACCCAAGCTTCCACTGTCATGCCTGGCTATCTACTCTACAATACCACCAAAGGTGCCATCGAACAAATGGTTCGCGTCATGTCCAAGGACCTTATGCGTCAAGGTATTTGCGTGAATGCTGTCGCCCCAGGCCCAACTGGCACCGAACTCTTCTTCAAAGGGAAAAACGAGCAGATGCTGAAGATGATCGCCGGCTTTAGCCCGGCAAATCGTATTGGCACCCCTGAGGAGGCCGCCGATGTCATTCATTTCTTGAGTGGAGAGGGAAGTCGCTGGATGAGCGGACAGGTGGTGAGGGTCAACGGTGGTATGGCTTGAATATTGTCATCGAGGTGGGATGGTGCACGAGGCGAGCGAGGCGAATGCTGTTTCTGTACCAATAGCACAATCGGCTTCAGCCGGGATGAGAACCTTTGCTTGCATCTGACACTAGAGAATCAAGAGTGATCCTAATCAGTATCAAAAAGATTATCAGAAAGGTGTTGGAACCACATGTCCAGAATAACAGTTCAAAAACAAGCAACAGCATCATGAATCCAAAAAAAGTCTCCTGCTTCTCAAATACAGGCTATGGTAGTCCGCCAGCTCCCTTGAGCCCTGGCAAGCCTCCATCTAAATTCGTTAGGATGGTCGCAGGTCCCTTTACAAATATAGCTGAATGTAAGCGAGCAAAGTAGCCAGACTCCCGGAAGAAACACTTGGCTCTTCATGTCCGGAGACTAATCGCGAATGCAAAACGCATGATCTCCTCAGATATCCAACTCTCAAATCTTAATGTTTACGACACTTCCTTCGACTCTTCACACTGCCAAGCCGTCCTCGCCCCCAACATTATATCCCCTTCCATACGACGTCGCCATCCTTTCCAACGTGTGTTCCTCAACAGTTAGTACCTTTTCTTCTCCATCCTTACCACCCAAACTTCCTAGCTCGCAATTTGACCGCCCAACCAGAAAGAATACTACATTAGACCTCTACTCCCTCGCGGCTTACTTACAACCCGATGTACGCTACTCCGATACCTACCCCTCATCTATATACTTAATCTGCCTCCCAGATTTATCACAAAGGCGTATTCCCGTGGAGGCACCGGCAGACACGTACCAGGAGAGCGGAGATGTTCAACCTGCAAGCCCGAGCTTGAATCCTGTAGAAGGATAGTGATGCCGCCGATGTCCGTGTGTCGCCTGGCTCCGAATTGAGATCTTCCACACTCTTCCTGACCATCAAGCTGCGACCGTGGCGGCATGGGCGGGTAGTGCAGTAGGCGTAACGGCGCTGCGGGATCAGGGGCGAGGAAGCGCTCGAAGATGTCGGGGACAGAGGGGAGCGTGAGGGCGATGAGGCGTATGAGAGGTTCAGAGAGCAAGAAAAGGGCGGCGTGGTACTTTTCTGCCGGTCCTTGGAGGCTCGAAGAAGGGCAAGATGGAGGGTAGACATTGGGACCAAGAAGAAGCGTTTTGCGAGGATGAGCGGGTGGGTTGGCGTATAAGCGCTGAGAGAGAGAAGAGCCTCTTGAGCCAAGAATGGCAGGGAAGGAAGATTCGACGACATCGTAGGGATACCGGATAGTCAACGAGTCTGTCAGGAGAAAACGATCCGTTGTGATTGTTGTCGTACTATCGTAACAGGTCTTTAAATGCATGTAAGATGGTCGCGGAAGTGTATCGCTAAGTCTTGCATCAGTCACGTCCTCAAAGTCCTTGAAGAGCTCTCACACTCTGGTTATGCTTTCGCGTCCTTCAAATGTGATGATATATTTCCCGGTCCTTCCTCTGAATCACGGGCGCCAGATGCGATATTTGTATACCATTATTCATTGACCAAGACGGTATTTA
Source organism: Cladonia uncialis (assembly GCA_002927785.1). Classification (NCBI taxonomy): domain Eukaryota; kingdom Fungi; phylum Ascomycota; class Lecanoromycetes; order Lecanorales; family Cladoniaceae; genus Cladonia; species Cladonia uncialis. The sequence continues at coordinate 6,741 of NAPT01000209.1, read as the reverse complement.
TGACGGCTGATGATTGGGCGCGGTCACCGGTGGCTCCATGATGGGAAAATGTTGTTGGCGAGGAGAACGTATTGAGAATGCAACTGAAGCGCATCAGCGTACGATATTTAGCAGATATACTTGTTCCATCTCGCGTTGGTAGCCAGTTCACTCACCATACCGCCCAGCATCACGTTATTCCACTGTGGCCTGGTCACTGCCGCACCCACGAAACAAGGCCCCCTCTCCTACGTGTTCGTAACGCCATAGCGCCAGGTATAATAAAATCGCTTCAATCCAAACCCATGGCCAACATTTGAGTAGCCTCATACCAGGAGACCAGAATTCGCCGGAGTAATCGTTCTTGAGGAGCAGTTCAAGTGGAATCGTAAGCAGCGGTACGTTGAGGTTCCCATATACAATTGCAAGGCGGAGTCACGTATAAGTGCAGGAAGTCTCGCTTCAGACCGTCAAACATAGATACGCCACAGCAGAGCGACATTGTTTGACAATTCAAAAGGAAAGGGGGCTGGCGGAGGCATTGCTGGCAATTGGGCAAAGGAAATCGGTCTGGTCTAAGATGGCAACTATGAAAGTTGCATTGCGCACACTATTGGGCAGAGTCTAACAGTTACATCTGCGCGTCCCTGCACATAAGAAGCATGTAAGATTGGGGCACACTGTCATGGTTGCAAGGTCCTGCGTGGAATTCAACTGTTTGAGTTTGCAGGACGTGAGGAAATATGTGGAATAGTGTGGGCAGTAGAGGCGTTGCGCTCCATGGTCGTAGCATTTGTCGCAATAAAACGCCAGTGTTTATGGTGTAGTTATTTGTGTGACAGACAAACAGATGTTGATCTTACTTGATCCAGTCCCATTTCCAGGCATGTCACTGAAATTTCTGGGGATGTAATCATGCGGTATATGGCGTCTCTTGGTGAGCTGATGGGATATGATCACTGCGAGCGTGGCATGTGAGCGTCGCTGTTGATGATGAAGTGTAGTGATGCAGCTTGCAATCCAATTGTGTGAGCGTGATGTGTATGATGGTCATATCCGAAAGTCGATATGAGAGACTTGGTCATTTCTGCAGTCGACGTCGATAAGTGAGTGAACAATGGCCCGCATTTCGCATGGCCAGCAATTGGCTCCAATTTAGTTGGGGGTCACGGCGATGGGTCTCCGCTCCCTATCGCGGCCAATGGTGGCAGCAGCATCGGCACTGGCTGACGGCAGGGAGGGTTGGAGCCTAGAGCTGAGAGTCCGGCCTACCAATGAAGATTCGTTATAGTCTCGTATCTTCAGCTCTTCAACCTGACCAGAGGAGCACTAACATCGCGCTGGATCCGATGAACTCTCCTATAGTGCGAGAGAGACGTGGCAGCGATCAAGAAAATGTAGATCCTAAAAGTTGGCAAGAAGATGGGATCCACCATAATCTCCGAGAGTCCAGCGCTTGTGAAAGCCTGTAACTTGGCTAAAGTAGTGTGTGCTTCATTCGTTAAAAGGGGCTAGGAAGCTAGACTTAGCTCGGACATGCTATCTCTGTGCCTGGCTTCTACCACCTGGTGATCCTCATTCACCTAGAAAGTGTTAGAGGATCTGTTGGACTAATCAGCATGCTCAGCGTCATTCTAGGGTCTTCTACCCTATTCCTTGCCACCAGCAGTCTTATTCCAGTGTGTATATTAGAAGCCCCATTCCCATAGATTCCAGGTCCTCAGGCTTAAGGTTATGCAGTCATATTCCCATCCATCTTGCAGCTCAACACCTAGAACAGGAGCACGAAGCAAAATCCCGGACCAGCTATCCTTAAGATCCCAGTGCCAGTAGAGGCTCACAAAGCGAATTGTCAAGTCTATCGTCCTCTAAATCTGTATGTGCGGTGGAGGCTCCGAATTAGCTTCTTAAAGGCCAGCCTCCTCCAGTATATGGTTGGGTACGGAGGCTCATAGAACAGAATTTTAAATTTGCCGTCCAACACCTCAAAGCTCACAGAGCCGGTTGTTAGGCCGACCGTCTTCGAGTGTGTGAGGCAATAGAGGCACGCAGAGAAGGCTTTCAAACCAACCGTCCTCACCCCCCGTCATCCAGTGGATTGGTTCCCTAGTGGTGTGCCTTCAAGGATCCTTCGATGGCCAGGAAACTATCTCTATCCTAAATTGTTGGGTTATGGGCAATGAAGGCACGCAGAGAAGGCTTTTAAACCAACCGTCCTCACCCCTTCGACCAGTGGATCGGTTCTCCAGTAG